>JZLH01S0075513.1:0-11511 GCA_001188425.1 Eucidaris tribuloides | reverse complement strand
CTCCACTTCTGTGAATTTCTTCCCTTGCGGAATCTGTGGAGGGTCATTGTGCATCACGAATAGGATTTCGCTCTTAGATGAGGATCCACCCTCAATCCTCGCCTCTTTCCAGAGCTCTTTCCAGGAACCAGTGCACAACAAGCACAAAAGGCTTTGAAAACCAACAGAACAGCTACTGTCCAGACAGAGAATGAAAGGAGGGAACTGAGTTCCACTTCTGTGAATTTCTTCCCTTGCGGAATCTGTGGAGGGTCATTGTGCCTCACGAATAGTACTTCGACCTCAGATAAGGATCCATCCCATCCCTAGCAAAATGACGTGCCTGCATGCCTACTCACCTATCGCCTCGACAGGAGAATCTACCATAACGCCATAACTGCTAGGTAGGTCGATCATATTCTCTGATGGAGTGAGCAAGAGACTACTCAAGGTCTGATAGAGGTCGTTGTCACGGAGAGTGAGAAAATGGGGCTACCTATGAAGGTACCCTTGAAGATTGAATCACCTTAATGGCGGAACTTCTAAGGTATGCCACAAGAATGGAAGATAAACCAATAAATTCTGTACATATATTGGGAGCATGATCACACAATATGGCAGATTGGTGACAAATGTTAGAAGACAAATGACCCTTGCTGCGCCCTGCATTCTGGAAATAAATCATTCTGATATCGTACACAGAGCCCTTAGACCACGATAACTGAACTGACGGTTAACTATATTTTGTGTTTTTGCTTATCAGACCAAGACTAAGTGTCATATCGCAAATAATCTTGTCTTTGGGAAGAGTTCAAACTGATACCGAAAATGGAATAATAAGTATGACAAGTCCATTGACAGAAAAGGAGAGCAATGAAAGAGTTTTGAGAAGAACTGAAGTAAGGCTGATTTGTGATCCTGAGAGAAAGTGGCTGATGTGACTTTTTTTTGGGGGGGGGGGGCGTTTTGTTTTGAAAAGGAGGCTTGGATGATAACACACTGACGAAAAATATTGAGAAAAAGAGAAATGAAGGAAATAAAACGGATTGATTGAACACATAAGAAAAGCCAAGGGGTTGGAGTTCTCACGAAAAACAAAAATAGGTAGAAGTGTTGCGTGATATAATCACTGGAGTGTAAAGATATTGGCACTGGGATACTAGGGTTAGAAAATAGGTGGTAAAACATAAAATGAATTGATTGTTCTCTGACTAACTCTATCATTGACTTGAACTTTTTAAATCGATGCTAAAATGTTTGTTACCTCCTTATAAAAGGCCCGTCTTTATCTTTGACTTCATAGTCACAAACAACATGTTGTATCGACGCATACAGGCTATTTGTTTTTGTCTGATAACAGTGATAGATCTCAAGGTGCCTAAATGTTCACTATGGCACATGATTGATTTGATTTCAATTTAATTCGAGAACATATACTCACGCGGCTTGACATGCATGAACGAGTAATGCATCTGTGAAGGCCCCAAGCATATGTGCACACCCCAAGCTAATTCCAAATAATGTCAACAGATTATTAACACAATGTTTGCTAAAACTAACGGGACTATTTGTAAATATGATTGAACAACACCCTCAAAAATTAGGTGAAGGACCTCTTGATTAAACTAATATCACTTTTCTGCTTGGCGGCAATAAAATAGACATGTTGGTTGAATATGGAAATTACAGAGACATCGACACTAAAGTGTTCTTAACGTCAACAGCATCGAAAATACTGAAACCCCATTACTCAGTAAACATAAATTATGAAATAATGATCCGTGGTGTATTTCATAGCACTATTGGGACGTAACTTAGACATCCATTTTGGGGATTTGCTCGCCGAAGGAGTAGTACTTTCACCAGAAGACAAGCATCATTTAGGCTTCTGTTTTAGCCAGAATCTAGCGTCAGATGTAAACAATCTCATTTGGCAGGGGATATTTCGTCAAAATAATATCATTGACGTAAACGATGAATAGTACAAAACCCCTCCCTCCGGTACTGCCAAACACACACACACACACACACACTATAACATATTCTCAGACAACCTAGAGCTTGGTCTGTGAAGAATAAATTGTTGTTTACCCACCAACAACAGGCTTTTCACTTTGAACAAATTGGTTGCAGGAGTACCAAGAGATTGAAGATGAAAAAGACATTGTTTATAGGATAACCCAGTCTAAATCCGTGCCAAAAGTTAAGAAAAAGTAACGTCACAACATTTTGATGTCTGCCTTTCTTCACCTCTGAGCATTTTCTTTACAACTTACAGATATCCGCCATCGCAAATCACAAAAGTCTGTTAAAAGTTTGGTTTACAGTATGGCAAGAAGGTAAGAGTTACCACTTCTAGTAAACAATAGCGATTCAATACGAATCAAATTCACAGTTAACGTTAGTGAAAGCTAGACACCTTCACGGGTCACATGATCCGTCGAGGAGCGCGGTAATACCTAAACCTTGAAGTAAGGTTAGAATAACAATCTTGAGATGGAGGTAGAATTACGGCACTTAACTTTCATAGTTTCGAAAGTCTAAAATAAGGCTGGGTTTGTATATGAAGATCATCAGTACATACATAATTGTAGCATAAGGTAAGGTACTTTAAAAGCCTTCCCATCTGCCCATATACCAACGATGACTCCAGAGCAGCTGCAGTCTAGAAGATTAGACCTGTGAATCTCTTGCAAGGGTTATTTCGAGTCGAACCTAATCAAGGCACATCATGACCATTTTTTAAGGCGCAATATTCCCTCGAAAAAAAATCAAAGTCGTTGGGAATTTTAGAGAGATACAGATCGACAGGTTAGAGGATTGATTTACTGTTTATACAAGATATTTTCACCTATTTCGTCGCTAGAGTGCACAAAAATATAATTTTTCTTCATAAAAAACTCTTAATAATAGGTACCGTTTTCCGCCAAAATGACCCTTAAAGATGGGTCGGGTTTTTCGACTTCAGCGGCACACCCCGTCGATACCAAATCTGAGTACACCCCCCCCCACCACACACACACCCACCCCGGGCTAGAATCACTAAATCAGGCTTGAAAGTAGCCCCGAAAAATAGCATTTTATTTTCTGCCCTGGCATGAATGAAGTTTTGCTGCATTTCTGGAGGGCTGGAAATGAGATTCATTGCCTTAAAATACAAAAATGATCCTTTGAGTAAGAAATACTTGTGCAAATCATCTTATCTGGCACTAGCAGAAACAATCTTCAAAGCACACCCGTTTAATGACTGCATTCAAATACTCCTTGAACAACTTAGATTAAATCGAAGAACTGGATACATGATAATTCTTCTACAGAATACTGATGAAATCACTTGGTTGTTTCATTACATTACCAATATCAGTATAATTTAGCTGACAGAAATGGGTGGCTGGCCAAGAATATCTTCAGACGACTCCATTTTATGACATCTACACTTACATAGCAATTAGTGCACTAATAATAGATATTCTACGACACCTTAATTCTATAGTCTAATTGTAAGGATATACGCGACATGGGAAGAGTACTGTATAAGCTATTGCAATACCAATAGCATTCTTTAGTTTATTGAACAGGGGAGTCATTTGTCAATGCCAACACGGACGTCACAAGGTTTAACAAGCTTTTAATGATAGCTTTGCTATTGTCAAGAATCAGATATTCCATTTCGCTTTTATTTATTTTTGACCACTTTATTATTTCTCAACTTCCTCTTCGTTTTTTCCTTCCCAGTGTCTTTCTTCCATTTCGTTCATTGAAATGGACAAGATTATTTATTTGCAATTCAAAATGCACTACGCTATTGTAGATGTTTTGAAAGTGGTTGTAGTAGGAATAGCAGCTTCGATACTGTCGATGGTGGTATGAAGAGAAGTAGTAAATACTCTTAATTAAGGTAGTATTTTCTTTGGTGAGTGTACTCTAATAATGGTAGTAAAAGTAGTAGTAGAGGTAGTAGTAGTACTACTACTAGTAGTAGTAGTTGTAACAGTAAAAGTAGAGTAGTAGTAGTAGAAGTAGAAGTAGTAGTAGTAGTAGTAGTATTGCATAGATGCTGCCGTATTTAAAGTAGAAAGAAGAAGAAAGTGGTATAGTTTTGTTAAGTGTATGTTACACTGAGAATAATACATTTTCTTTTTAGTATTACGCTTGCCAATATTAATAAGTTAATATTGCTTCTTGATAGGCGAAAATTATTTCTAGGGTAGACGTACGAAATCGGTATATTCTATTGCAGATAGAATAGCCTAAAGATCTTCAGCTAAGTCAACATAGAGTTTACTTTGTAAAGATTTGAACACTTTGAATATGAAATCATAAACACGTTTAAGTGTTTGTAACAAACATTTTTATGAACACCTGAACACTTAAGTGTTTAGATCTTCACAAAGACACTGAAAACGTGTTTATGAAACGTGTTCAAGTGTTTATGAAGTGTTTCAGAAATACACACGAACTTTTTGATATCATAGATTTGATACACATAATTTCAAACTAAACGTGTTTATGTTATCCTGAAAAACGTGTTCAAGTGTTTATAAAGTGTTACAGGAAAGTGTTTACAAAAGCGTTTAGTATTTTATCAGTGTACCAGTCTGTTTTTTGTCACCCGCAAAACAGTATCCATTTAACTTTGTCAACTGGTTGACTCCCTTTTGGTATCACCATACGTATCATTTAATTAAAAGTGTAGAGGATCCTTATAGGCGTATTTATAAACTTTATCAAATTTTGGAGTTTTATTCTAAAGTAAAGTCTATCTTTGCGCCCAATCAAAAAATCACCATGCCCTTTTACGTTTGTTCAAAGCGAAGTACTTCCACAAATACACATTACAGAGATACTGATAATGCTAAATTTCATCAAAGAATTAATAACTGAAACGCAACAATTTTTTCTCCAAGGGAATAGATTTAGTCGTAAGAGGGGTAAGCATACATACTGTTAATTCATCGACTCGTAATTATGCGAACAAATAACCCTGATTCATTTCCCTCGAGCGTTGCAAATTTCTTACATGTGGTCAAATGGTTAGGCTTTCAGCTTGATATACACGTACTGATTGCTATACTATGGTTGTGACTGCACAACAAAAGTCACACAATTAAATTACCTATCTTGCTTCTTCATTATTAAATGAACAACATGCAGCAATTTCTCTTTTCAACCTACGTATTTACCACATCACGGAATTGTTATTATTCAGATATGAGTATAGTCAATTGATATTCTTCATCGGTAGCCACGCCTGTAACTATCAGTATGTTTACACCGATCACATAATGTGTACATTGATGTTCGAACCTGTTGAAGTTTGTACGTGCACTACATTAAAACTCGATTAAATTTCATCCGATGACATGATTCATGGATAGTTAAGATACAGTAAAAGATTGACTAGCGGTTTACTTTTTAGTTCATCTGCTTATAAGGTTCATCCTTTATTTCTTAATGTGTTTTGTCTGCGTCTCAATTTGATTGACAGACGTCTCATCAACCCATCAATCTGTCCTTGAGATATTGAAGTAAATGCAGTGAACTGCCTGCATAGTATAAGTGACTTATGACCTTTAACCATTGACATTTCACCTCACCTTGTGATCAGCCCATCTTTCTTTAGTAATACATATTTCAGCCAAGTTTCATGAAATTCCATCTATCCTTTATATATATAGATGTTAATTACCCACATTATATTGAAAGTGGCCCGCAACCTTTGACATTTCACCTCTTAACTCCACGTTTTCGATGCACAGAAAGAATAAGGATTGAAAGCAAACTTCAGTATAGGTGTGTTTACTATGTGCATGTGTTTCATGTTTCTGTTTTTCACAACACTTAATTGGGTTATCATAAATACATGATGTGTGTAAATTTATTCATTGCCGTCATTATTTTTTGGTGAAAAGGCAAAGCGTAGTGAGGCTATTGACTTCTCGTGCCTAAGCTTTTAACCACAACATTTTATAGATATATTTTATCCACCTTATTCCCCCAAACTATGCATTTTTGTCACGTATATTGCAAAGCTAGAATGAGTATGTAATTCAAACTGTCAACGAACGTGTCTACCGAACCGTTTGTTTAATTTGCCTTTCCTTGCTTCACTAATTTCGTGTTTGCATGTGGTTGATGAGTGTTTGGCGTGGGGGAAGGCAGAGGAGCACCAGAGGAGACAATACTAAAATGGGGCCTTTTTAAGTTTGTGCCGCTGCCAACTACAAAATGTTCATTAAAGAAATGAGATGAAGTAGTTCATCGTTAGGATTAATATAAATCTATACTTCAATAAACCCTTTGGGAAGAAAGGTACATGTATTTTTTTCAGCCAAATAAGGATCAGCCTTTATTGAATTTGAATCTTCCACTTTCGTTATACGCACAAAGAAAACCTGCACAAACAACCTTTACAAAAAGTAAAAATCTTTCGTTTACTGTTTACGATAAACCATAATATGGTCAATATGATTATTGTAAATGATAGGACGATAGGACTATGAATCCCTAATCATCAGTAGTTAATCTTGAGACACCCCCACCCAGTAAACTGTATAAATTAATGACACTTCCTTTAAATGTCGAAGGATTCTACACTTATTTTGTATTTCGAAAACTTCAGGGTTAGCCACGGAGAAAGCATCTGCGCGTTTAATCGTGTTGTGGTTTTAAGAGTATAAACGTTCATCAATTTGTGCGATGTTGCGCGACCAGCATAAATCTTTTTCAAACCGTGTAGACCCTGAAGAGGTTAAAATACTACACACATTGCGTCATTGCGTGACGTGTTTGCACTCTTTCTGAGTTAAACAGAATGATGGTTATTTATTTCTTTTTAAAAAGTACCACCCAAACAGAGTCTTGGAAATTTGAATCAACGTCTTTATTTCGTCGTTTTGTTTCTACGATCTTTCGACATACCGGTGTTTGATTTGCACTTGCGCATCTGCAATATGAAAACATAATCGCGCCGGATCTTTATTTGTTATACAGAATAACGACATATCTCGTATAATTCAAGACACTTTAGTTCGCTACCCAGGGGAATCATATTAAACGGGTGATATTGACCTAAGGCGGTGACATGGAGGGGGTTTCACGTTTGGGACACCGGGGCAAATACGACTCGTATCCGTTTTACATCGAACTGACGTATTCGGTGAGGCGTATACGTGGGTTGCCGGTATATAGGATGGCAACGATGAAATACAGTTGCTCTGAATGTCATCTCATTCTGACGTAATTTGCGCATGCATTTGTCTCGAAGAACTTAATTAAAAGGTAAAAACTAAAGGAAGGTCTGGCTGTCGGATCGCAAACAACATATTTCAGACCAAACGTCATGTCAAGCGAAAATGTGTGACACAACGGAGCGGATTCACGTGATCTCTGTGGATGAGTCTGAAATGTGCGTCGGCTGGCAATTTTGTTATTTGTCGATTTCTTTTTTTTATGACGGTATTTGATCACGAACAATCAGAACAAATTGCTTTCCAAGAGGTCTCATAGTCAATAGTGACATTTTGCGAGGACGTTACACGAATTCAGACAGTGAAGAAACTACTTAATTGTTTCGTTTATTTAATTGTTTTCTTCGATTTCTTTGCATCTTTGTTCATTGACTTGTGTGTTTATATTTTGTGTAACTACTTTTATTATTTAATTAAACGTGCATTCATTGTTCATGCAGTAATTTACGTGAGCTTTTATGCAGTATTTGCTTATAACTATTGCAGTGGATTTATGTGTTTATGTTTATTTCTGTTGTCAGTTACACCCTAAATCTTGATGCTAAATTCACATTTTGAAAGGTCGGCAGTCACCGCACAGTCTTTTTTTCCAACTCCCAATCCAATTGAGACCAATATTTTCATTGTTCAGCCGAATAAAAGTTAAAAGTTACATATGTTTTTAATTGTTGTTATTTATCCTTTTAAATTGCAAATTAAATGCAGTAGACCCTATTAAAACATTCACCAAAAATGCACGCTCGCGTACTGGTCTGGTACCTCCCTCGTAAAATATATAAAAAGGTCAATATCCCTCACGAGTACGTTTTCTTTTCACTATATTTGCAAAAGTGCCCTTCTTAACAAACGCTGGTAACAATTACATAAATGTCATTATAGAGCTGTAATGTTATTGATGAGATATATTCTATATTGTCTTGTAAATAAATGTTATGTTTAATTATTGTATATGTTGTCGATGTCAGATTCAAGTAACTTGTATAATTCAGCCTCTGGCTACTACTTTCTATCTCTGTCTAGCATATTCCTCTCCACTGCTGAAGGAAGGCCTCCTCATCAATTCCCCATTTCAATCTTTCCTGTGCCGTTCGTTTTCATGTAACATTGCCATATTCTCTGATATCATCCATCCATCTCCTGCTTTTCCTGCCTCTTCTTCTGGTATAAGCCCTACGGGGATATAAACACAACAAAAAAGTAACTACCCTTTTTTTTCAAAATACTATAACTTTTTAAACAAACGGTTTTGAGCAACATTATTTGGCAAGGGTGTTTTTGCACTGATTGACTAACTTCTGTGTGAAAATGTGATTGATCCGCCAAGTCATGCATGAGTGAGCACGTATTAAAGGCGAAAATGTCACTTTTCAAAAGTCACAAGGGTCATTTTCAGGAATTTGTGATGCAGGATTTTGACAAATTCTGTTTCTGTTTAATGATTATAAGCGCTCATCTATCGTTTGACCCCCCTTACACCTTTTTGGCACTTTTCGCATATTTTGCGGTTCAGTGAGCTCAATTTAAAAATTTCCGTCCTTCCTCACTTTTGAAATTGTAAAATCCATAACGTTTATTGAAAAAATTCAAATCCGACATTTTTCACCAAAATTTATCTTTACATGTTGTACGAACATAAGAGGTTGTAACCATGTCATGGTTTAGTGAGAACACTTTATAAATAAAGCAAACAATACCATTATTTACCATTATTTTGGCATGTGAGATGACTCTTGTGACTTTTGAAAAGTGACATTTTTGCCTTTAATGCATGCTCACTCATGCATGGCTTGACGGATTAATCTTTTTTTTTGACACAGAGGTTAGTCAATGAGTGTAAAAATGTTACCTGCTAAATTATTTTGCTAAACCTTATTTCGTTAAAAAGTTATGGTGGTTTGAAAAAGGGGGTAGTTACTTTTTTTCGTTGCGTGTAGTCTGTCAGTTGGTTTGCGCGTCCATCGACCGTCTTCCTTTCTGGACCGTCAATAACCAGTCCACCTCTGTTTCTTCCTTTCGATTTCCTATCTGTCCTGCTCTTCTGTTTTCCTTCTGAAATCTTGATAACTGACTTTGTCCTTCTTTGTAATCCCAATCACAACATTTTCCATAGCCTTTTCGGTAACCATAAGCTTTCTCTCCAGTCTCTTAGTTGTGGTCCATGTTTCTGCTCAATAAGAGATCACAGGTATGAGGTATACAGGTTGAAAGCAGGGCTGCCACTCAAAATTTTAATTTCCCCCTACGGCGCATGCGTATTTTCCCCTACGGACATCATTTTCCCCCTACGTCTCAATAACTCAATTTTCCCATATGAACCATGTTTTCCCCCACAAAAATCCACTTTTCCCCTACGAAGGTACGTTTTTGCCTACAAAAATAACCTTAGAAATTGCAATAGATTGATCACGATTTCTTCGCCGGAGATGGACAAATGGATGGAAATTCTTTGAAAACCTTCGGGGATTTAAGAATATTTCTGAAAATTTGTCAAAACCCCCTACATCCCCTACAAATCATAAAAAACCTACATTTCCCCTACAGAAGGTCATTTTGCCCGTAGGTATCCCCTACAACCTACGCATGGCCAAAATCCCCTCCGATAGGGAGTTTCCCCTACGAGTCGCAGCCTTGGTTGAAAGTCTGTTTCTTGAGAGTAAGTGTTGCTACAGAGCGGACAATAAACCATGAGTGAATGAATTAATGAATAAATAAGTTCATGAATAAATCAATGATTAATGAATAAGTGTTGTCACTCATCCGCCTTCCTGAATATTAATGGTTGTACTTAAAATTCGCAATTTTATTTATGGTCCACAAGATACATGTATGACTTTTTATGTTTTCCTGACAACAACCCGAATGTTTATTACTTAACTCCAATTAGAATGGATCCCTTAGAAAAGTGGATAGAGGAACGGGAGTACGAAAAACGTGACGCACAAAATGTGACGCATGAAAATTGCATCTTTTTAAGGGGTGGGTGCCTGTAACTCTAAAGAATCGTTTTAAAGTTTCAGTGTTGTTGTTGTTGTTTTATACATAGTGCTATTTGAAGTGTTTTCACCTGTCATAAAGAATAGAGCGATTGTGATAGTTTGATACGAGAAGTACGATGTGTGTTATTTTTAACGCGCATGAAATCAAACCAAACAACAAAAATATGAAATATCACCTTTTCTTTCACCTGTCTTCGCTTTATCGCGATTCCCGTATTACGTTGAAGAAACTTTTCCGCCAAATTCCACCTGCAACTGATACCATACTACAAACATGGAGATTTCAGTTTAATCTAATCACGATTTGGGGGAGTAATCTGAGCCGCCCTGCACGACCAACTGTTTTTGGTTTGGCCAAATCATATTTACCAATCGCCCACGCATGCGTGTGCATTAGCGCGCAAAATTGAAACTAACCCAAACCAGCAGAAAACATTCGGATGAACGGCATTTAACATCCAACGGCAGAGTGTTCCTATTAATTAATTTTATTATTTATCAACCCTCTTGATGAACTTCTGTTATTAACCTGAAAATTGTTCATTCCAGGCACTTTGCAAGTCCATGCTTCATTTACTCCAGCAAAGTAGCGGCATATTAGCGTTACTTGCCTCAATATAAAATTCATGACTTTAAAAACGAATATGGAAAATTAGATATTTATGTTAAGTGTAATCAAAATGTCATGGAATTTCCGGTGATAATAATCCAACAGATGTTAGGATGTGACTCTACCCTTGTGTGGAGTATGGATTAGTTTCAACAAGATGGATGACATTTTACTCTCCTTTCGTTAAAACCAACTGTATATTAACGAGTATCAGGATATTATAGTGATAGCATTTCTATGAATTCTCCCTTTTTAAATATACTGGGGATAATCCCTGGTACGCAGCCTTGGATTTATTGCGATTGAGATTGATTTGATTATTGTGCGAACTAAAACAGTCTAGTCTTCACTCTAGACGTTAGGGACATCCTTTATATCATCTCAATCCCACGACATAAGTTCTCATGGAGTTTCAGTTAGAATTATCTTCACCACAATTAAACAGACAAGCTGGTTGCGAGACTAGGTGACAGTGCATTTACACTTTATATTGACCAGCAATAAGGATTGCCTTTAATATGTTAAGTACCCTAAGGCAGAAATGCATAATGGTTGAATTATAAAATAACCCACTCTGTGTATGATTAAAGTAAAACAAATTAATGAAATGAATGAAAATTAAATGCATGAACCAGTGGGGGTGTCTCCCTCTCTGCCCTGTCTCTCTTTGCAAGGG
>JZLH01S0075508.1:11287-36445 GCA_001188425.1 Eucidaris tribuloides | reverse complement strand
GCAAGCTTGGTATCATTTGAAAGATTATTTAATTTTCTTTAAAATAATACCCTACTTGTTATGATTATGCCATCAGGGAAAGGGCAGTATCTTAAAATGTGGTGTAAAGTGTAAATTGAAAAGCTGCAAAATTACCAAAGTTCGGTTAGTCACCCAATTGTTATTGTTGTTGATAAGTGAGTTTTCCATTGTCTCTTTGGTTGTTATACGCTCTAATGTGAACATTGACATGGATTGAAGAAACACCTGCAAAATAAGCAAGCAACAACAACAAAACGTGAAAAAAAATGTATGGGCATTAAAAACTGGACATAAGACATTTTATCTCACGGACATTTCACCACATTAACACCACACAGTGATAAAAAAGGTGTTAGGAGCTTGATTTGCATGGATTTTCTCAGAGAGAGTGTATCACAAGAATGGACTAGCCTGCATGCAGCCCAAACCTCAACCCATTGAACATTTGTGGGATCAACTTGGCCGGGCTGTATGGAAGAGAGTCATAAATACAACGACATTGGCGGGTTTGCGTCAATTACTGATTGACGAGTGGAATGCCATCCCACAGCAACGAATCACAAAGCTCATCAACAGCATGTTGAAGTAGTGCCAGGCGGTGGTGCAGGTATCTTCCACCCGATACTGAACTCTGATCATGTTATTAAAATCAATGCACATTGATGAAATCAAAGATCCATGGGAAGATAAACATGAAAATCCATGCAAATCAAGCCTCTGACACTTTTTTTTAAAACTTTGTTGTATTAAAGTGGTGAGATTAAATGTCTGTGAGATTAAATGCTTGATATCCAGCTTTTAAATGCCCATACATGTTTGTTTATTTGGTTGTTTCACTTTTTGTTGTTGTTGTTTGCTTACGTGTGCAGGTATTTCTTTCAATCCATGTCAATGTTCACATAAGAGTGCATAATAACGAAAGAGACATTGAAAAAAGTCATTTATCAACAACAACAAAAATTGGACGTTTTACCGAACATTTGTCATTTTGCAGCTTTTCAATTTACACTTTACACCACATTTTAAGACACCGCCCTTTCCTTCGTTGCATAATCATAACAAGTAGGGTATCATTTTAAAGAAAATTAAATAATCTTTCCGATGATACCAAGCTTGCATTGATTATTACTACGAAACGGGAGATAAAATCGATCAAACTCAGATTTCCAAACTTTTTTTGAGGAGTTTATATATATATATTTTTTTTTTCAGATTTTTTTTTTACCACCAAACTTTCCAGTATAAGTTTATTGTGTCAATCTGAGTATCGCAGTTTAATTTCATTAGTGATGAGAGGTATTAGTGATACTGTTAGTTTTGACAGAAGTTTGAGTCTATGATAAAACGGGGCTGGAAGGTCCTTGGGTGGAAAAATGCCATTGCAGCAGAATTTTCGTTCCTGGATCGGGGGGAAAAGACTTGCGCGCCGATTGGTTCTACCGAAACGAAGCTAGGGTTTAGGATTGAAGGTTATGTAGTTCCGGGGGATCCAATATCCTGGTCAAATTCCGCCGATTGGGTCCGGGGGGATTCAATTTACTGGCCGGATAAGATTTTCTGTGACGACATCATTTTTTCTTTCCCGTCGCCTTTAGGGCAGACTTGGTGACCTTGCCTGAACCGGGCTCCTTCTTCTCGACCTCTTTGATGACCCCAACGGCCACGGTCTGCCTCATGTCGCGCACAGCGAAGCGACCGAGTGGTGCATAATCGGTGAATCTCTCGACCACCATCGGCTTGGAAGGGATCAGCTTGACCATGCAGGCATCTCCACTCTTGACCATCTTCGGACCCTCTTCGAGTACCTTTCCAGTTCGGCGATCGATCTTCTGCTGAAGTTCTGCGAACTTGCAGGCGATATGGGCAGTGTGACAGTCGAACACGGGAGAGTATCCGGCGTGGATTTCACCAGGATGGTTCAACACAATAACCTGAATAAAATATAATAATATATTGACCGAATGGAAACCACATTTTCAGATGTTCTCTTTTCCATATTAACCTTTGAAGTTTGACATAAGAAAATGAACATAGGTTGTATTTTGATACCAAGTACCTTCATACCAAATTTCATTAAAATCTGTCGAACATTACTAAAGCTATTGAATAGAAAGCTATTTTCGCATTTAACGAGCTATGACATTTGCCCTTTGACCTACAAACACGAAAATCTAACTTAGGCTGCATTTTGATATCGTGTACCTTCACACCAAATCTCATTAAAATCCGTCAAACATTACTAAGTTAGTGAACGGATGGACGGTGGCGTTACTATATCCCCACCCGACTTGGTCAGGTGAGGGCAAGGGCGTAGGCTGGTTTGGGCACGGGGAGGTGCACATCTTGGGAAGGTGGAACTAGAGTGACATGGGGAGGTGCACATCTCAGGGAGGTGGAACTAAAGTTGAGTAAATCAGGCGTTGAAAGCAGAAAAAAGTGGTGCAAATTTCGTTTTGCTTTCCAGGGGCGGAACTCCTATGGCTCTGCGGGGGGGGGGGGGTGCACGTGCACCCAGTGCACCCCAGCCTACGCCCTTGGAGGGGATGATAATTATGAATAAATATCGATTCTAAGCGTTCAATTACAACTTTAAGATATACATTATTATAGATTCTATGCTATTTAATGAAGGCGAAGAAAATAGTTAAGCAGTTGAAGCAATAAAAAACAATAATATAATAAATGCAATTAAGGTCTGCGCTCGATAAACTGTTCTGTTTAGCTGTTAAAGACACTATATAATATTGTGGAGGACCCATTTAAACAAATAAAAAAAATCAAATGT
This sequence comes from Eucidaris tribuloides, assembly GCA_001188425.1. Taxonomy (NCBI): domain Eukaryota; kingdom Metazoa; phylum Echinodermata; class Echinoidea; order Cidaroida; family Cidaridae; genus Eucidaris; species Eucidaris tribuloides. The sequence goes on along the minus strand of JZLH01S0075508.1, from coordinate 33,639 downwards.
TGCTATCTGACATATCTGACAGTGTTTGAATGGACAAATAAACACCCTAGAACACAAAAATTCAAACAATTATGCTGTCATTTGTAAAAAAAAATTACAGATATAAATTGGCACATGAATTATTCTCGGCGGATGAAAATTCTGAAACACATCAGTCAGTCTATCAGGGAAAATTGGAATGGTCTCTCAATGATTTTTACTTTTTAAAGCACTTAATGATAATTTTGAACTGTAATTTTTTCAGGACTTCATTTTCAGATCTTATCAAAGACACTATAGCATGGGGAATCATGTAGCTCACATTTTTTAATGGAAACATTGTTATATGATGGCTTTAATAGAAACTAATACGTAATAAGAACAAGATGGTTCGCGAACCACGAGTCTCGCCTGATTTCGCGATCAATAAAACATGCAATATGACCTTTTGACTCCTAGATGACCTTTGATGTAAACCTTTGCAAGTATCATGTACGTGGCAATACCCAAAGTTCGTTTGCTCCAAGTTTAAACAAAATTGATGGAAAAAAAGAAAAGAGCGAAAGTTAAACAAAAACTTTAACAGTTTTGTAACTCATATCATTTGACCATTTGACCCCTAGATGACCTTTGACCTCACCATCCTCATCAACACACATGCGGTATTACCCACGGATCATTTGTACTGAGTGTGAACACAATTGATACAGAAATAAAGAAATGAGAGCAAGTTAAAAAAAACTTCATGAAAAATGATGCACATGGCCTCATATCATTTGACCTTTTGACCCCTAGATGACCTTTGACCTCACCACCCTCAACAACACACATGTGGTATTACCCAAGGATCATTTGTACCAAGTTTGAACACAATTGATGCAGAAACAAAGAAATGAGAACAAGTTAAACAAAAACTTTAACATTTTCGTAACTCATATTATTTGACCTTTTGACCCCTAGATGACCTTTGACCTCATCAACCTCATCAACACACATGAAGTATTACCCAAGGATCATTTGTACCAAGTGTGAACACAATTGATGTAGAAATAAAGAAATAAGAGCAAGTTCAACAAAAACTTTAACATTTTCGTAACAAAGAAAAATGATGCACATTGCCTCATATCATTTGACCTTTTGACCCCTAGATGACCTTTAACCTCATCATCCTCATCAACACAAATGTCCTATTACCCAAGGATCATTTGTACCAAGTGTGAACACAATTGATGCAGAAATAAAGAAATGAGAGCAAGTTAAACAAAAACTTTAACATTTTCGTAACAGACCAACAGACTAACAGACTAACAGGAAAAGTGATTACTAGGTCTCTGTCGAACTTCGTTCAGGCGAGACAGAGATGATTATGAAATTTATGTAATTTTCAAAATTATCAATTCGTGAACAAAAAAATTAATGCAGTTACATGTTATTAGAAATCTCAAGTAATCTCTTGTGTGTATTTTGTAACCACCCATTGTTTTCATTGGCTACCTGTGGGGGCCTGCGTGGTTTCAATGGAGCTGGCTGAGCAAATCCCTCAAATTGTCAGTGAATGGAGCAGCAGGAGGCTACCAGGCCTCACTTAGATGAAGTTTGGACTTTTAATGTTATCGAGCCATAGTAATTATGCTATGTCATTTATTTAGTTTTGAATTGAGAATTTGAAGATTCTTTCAGAATTACATAAATTATGTACGAATTATATTATTTATGTAATGTATATCACGAGCTCTTGCAGCGAGTATTTTTTCGCTTTATTAATTTCATATAATATCTCCGGCGAACTGCCTAAGATCAGTTGTCACGTGATATAGACTTACTTGACCGACGAAGTGACCAGCTTCTTTTGGCGGGTCATTCTTACTGTCTCCGGCGACGAACCCCCGCTTTATTTCTTTGATGGATACGTTCTTCACGTTAAACCCGACGTTGTCGCCCGGTTCGGCTTTGGTTAGGGTCTCGTGGTGCATCTCGACGGATTTGACCTCAGTTGTGGTATTGACAGGAGCAAACGTGACAACCATTCCGGGTTTGAGTATTCCTGTCTCGACCCGCCCGACTGGAACGGTCCCGATACCTAAAATGGTTGCGAAAAAAAAATACTATGTGAAAAACCCGCGAACTGCTATAGGCCAGTTCTCTGACGCAAAGCTACGTTTTGTTTGTGTCTGTGTGTGTGTGTGTGTGTGTGTGTGTGTGTGTGTGTGTGTGTGTGTGTGTGTGTGTGTGTGTGTGTGTGTGTGTGTGTGTGTGTGTGTGTGTGTGTGTGTGTGTGTGTGTGTGTGTGTGGGGGGGGGGTTAAATTTCCAGGTTGAATTGAAATACAAAGACGTAATATATATATCAAACCTATTTATGAAATTCCATTCAACAAATCAAAATCAGAATTTCATCACAAAATGACATTTTAGAGCTAAAAATGATGCCAAAATGCGCCGTTATATAAAAGGTACCACACACTGAAAAAGGGTGTTGGATTGAAACGGGATTTTTAACATTGCTTACAATAATGCAAATAGTTTGAAAATGAATAGAGATAAATACTGTATACTTTTTGTAGTAGATTCCTAACATGTGAATCTACAAATTCAGTTAGAAAAATTGGAAAACAAAACACGTAATTTTATTCTTCATATATTTTGGATAAAATATTAATTACTAGGTCAATTATGATTTTTATTGTTACATAATGTAAAAAAAAACTTGAATATTATTTTTAGGAATCCACTTTTTGCTCTTCAAAATGGCGTATAACTTGATAAAAACACATATTTTTTGAAAGAGTTTTTTTTTTTTTTTTAGATAGAGCTTCATCCACACAGCTTCTAAGGTCTGGAACAGTCTTCCAAGCAATGTTGTTGGAACAATTTTTCGTACGGGGAGCAAGCCTTTTATATACCTCGCTAGTCATAAGGTGTCAAGGACCGCTATTCATAACGTGTTATTTCCTATACCTGAAGGATTGCTATAAATAAACTCATACGGACCATATCCATAGTGATAGCTACTCATAATATTAGAAGAGGGTCGCTATTCATACTCAAAGAAAACGGGCATTACTCATAAGGACCGCCATTCATAATAATTGATAAGGGTCGTTATACATTAATTTGTAATCGTAAGGGTATTTTATCGTATTGTGTTGTAAACCTTGATCTGTGCTTTGTGAATTATTTTTGGATCCCCCAATAAACAGTGCATTGTATAAAAATAAGATGCACTCATGCCCGGTACTCATGCATGAGTGACCCTGTACTCGATAGAAACGATGTATTGTCATAACTGAGGGAAGGTATGAATAGAATGTAAGAACAGGAAATACATTGTTCTCGTGAAATTGATTAGGCGCTATTTTCTTTGTTCATGCGGACAGTCGTCTGAGAGTCGACGGTAGCGAGTTAGCGGTGGTGACAGTGATCGACCGTAGTGAATAAAGACGACCCTGATATGGTATAATGAATAGCGGCCCCCTTGCCATAATAATGTCTTATTATGAAAAGCAGTCCTTATAATTTTTTTTCTTATGATAAGCGGTCCTTATTACGATCTGGAAACATATTTTTTTTTTTTTAAGAAAATAGCATAAAAATCGAGAGCGCCATTTTCTCCATTGATAATGATATATATATATTTTTTAAGTTGCAGTGAGCGATTAGATTGGCCTTTTTGGATCCTCTTTTATTATTCCAAAAAAAGTAGCTTACCTCCAATCTTATACACATCTTGTAGAGGTACTCGAAGGGGCTTGGCGGTTGGTCGGTCGGGTGGTAAGGTGGAGTCCAGAGCTTCTAAAAGAGTTTTTCCACTAAACTTATGTGTTTTTTTGTCTGCATCCTTCTTTTCGCACGCCCAGCCTTTGTACCATGGCATCTGTAAATCACATACTAAATTTTAGTTACATTATTTTCACAAAGACAGCTGTAATTATTCTTTTCATTGCGGATTTGTATAATAATAAATACAGTGGCGTAATGAACGACTTTTCTTTTTTTTGGGGGGGGGGTAGGGGGATAAGAAACAAGTTTTCTTTAGGTTGTCAACATCACACGATTTGCAGAAATCGCGTGTGATGTCACATGTGATGTTGATAGCCTGAACACATCACAAAATGTTTAACGCGAAGAATATGAAGAGCTTATTTCCAAAAGGGGCTAGATCCATTTTTCATCAAATTTGACTTTTTTACATGAATCTATACAAGTTTAGTAGCTCTATCAGATAACACAAACGAAAAGTTGAAATTCCCACCAAAAAGTGGTAAAAAATGGGCAATAAAATTGACTTTATTTCCAAAAGGGGGTAGATCCAACACATCAAAATAAAGAAAATTCAAATAAAATAGATAACAAGTCACATTTGTTTTGTAAGGGCGGTTTTTCATTTGGATTGTGGGGTACTTTGTTTGGCTACGTTGGTTTTACTGAGAAACCTTGCAATGTGGATTAATTTGATAAATTCGTTTTAATTAGAATGTTATGGATCTACCCCCTTTTGGAAATAAACTGGAGTTTGTTTCCAAAAGGGGGTACATCCATGGTATATCAAATTTCTTTTTTGGGTCAAAATCCATATAATTTTAGCAGCTCTATAAGATAACACAAATGAGAACGTAAAATTCAAGCTAAAAGTTGTAAAAATAGCAACGAAAAATGACTTTTACTTTCAAAATGGGACACATCCATTTAGTTTATTTCCAAAAGGGGGTTAGATCCATAAAATTAAAAAACTAAAACCAAACATTCAAACAAAAAAATGAAAACTCACAGATTTTTTGTAAGTGTGGTTTTACATTCGAAATGTGGGGTACTTTTTAGTGTCAAGTTAGTTTTACGCAGAAACATTGCAATATGGGTAAATTAAAAAACCTAATTTTTCTCAGAATGGTAAATAGTGGATCTACCCCCTTTTGGAAATAAACTCTTCATATGCAAGTGTTTATTTTTTCCTGTTAAGATACTGGAAAAAAAATAAAAATGGGTAATTTGAAAAACAGAGATATAATCAACATTTCTTATAATCAGCTGATTTCGGAAAATACGATATGCAAATCTGATCGTCGATCGCCATAGTGCGCATAGTGCGCAGTTCCAAATAGGAAAGAGTGAGAGGAATTCGTTTTATTACTAAATTACATATCGCGGGTTTGTTAATATAGCGCTAGGAATGCCTATAGTTCTGACAATCTCTTCATATTTAATAATAATAATATTAATAACGTCTTATTTACCCAGGGTAGCCACTTCAGTCACAAAGACTGCTCTTCCAGTGGGCCCTGCATAACATAAATGTTACTATTACCCTTCTCTGTTCTAGAAATCCGAGCGCCTGGCTAGAAAGCAGAAGGTACCATTTTTAAAAAGTCTTTGGTATGACCCGGCCGGGGATCGAACCCGCGACCTTCCGGATAAATTACCTCGAGTGACCTCTAGGACTCTATATTTTTTATCATGAATAAAATAAAACGGGGTTGACTTGTCTTGCAGAAACGTGGGCCCTGAGATACAATATTTTTATAATCCCTGTCATATTATGCAGTTATTCATATCCTTCGACCTTCAATAAAACAATGTCAATTCCCCCTTTCATAATTCTTAGAGGTCACTCGAGGTCATTTATCAAAAGAGTTTGGTTTTCAACAGGCGCTTGGCTATGATCATATAAGTCCAGTCAAAATAGGCTTGTACCCACCACAAATTGCAAAAGAATAGATTTCACTGCAGTGCATTTCAGAAAGGTACACTGAACACCACACTAAAAGTCTCCAAAAATCGTAGCATGGGAAAGGTCATCTAATTTGCATAATATGCAAATTAGCTTTCACTGTACAAGGAAATTAACATTTTCACCAAATTTAGCATCTAAATGGAAGATTAAAAGAAATTCATTGTCGAGACAGATGTTCGTATAGTCAGGGAACATGATAACCACATTTCTTAATAAACACTTATAATTCAATTAGCATAATTAGCATAATCAGCTAATTAGCATACATATGGTGTTTACGTGTTATCCAGAAAGCCCGAAAACATGAAAAAATCATTCATTTTCTAGGATTTTCTATGACAAGGAATCCATTTATCACTCCAGTGTTTATTTTCGAGTAATTTAAATGTCTTAAATGCATAATGAGCATAATGAGCTAATTTGCATATACACAATAATTCAGTAGATGGTAAAAACCATGTAAATGGCCTGGAAAGGTTTTTAATTACAAATTTTGTTGTAGATTCGTGTTTAAGATGTTTATTGCAGTATATTTAACATTGCCTCCTTAGCAACCTTGATCTATTATCTTCATTAGCCTTATTAGCATAATCAGCTAATTAGCATAATATGTAATATGCCGCTAAGCTTAATGCAGAAACCCTAAAATTCGTTCATTTTCTAGGGTTTTCTATGACAAGGAATCCATTTATCACCCCAGTGTTTATTTCGAGTAACGTAAAATTCTTAAATAGCAGAAATTAGCAAAATGAGCTAATTTGCATAAATACAATAATTCAGTAGATGGTAACATGATCCATGTACATGACCTGGAAAAGATGATAAGTTCAAGTTTTTGATGTTGATTTGTGTTTAAGATGGGTATTTGGAGTAAATTCATTTAGGATGCCACTTTGGCAAACTTGGTTAATTAAGTTAATTAAGTTTCTTAAAGAGCATAATTAGCATAATTAGCTAATTAGCATACTTACAATAATTCAGTAGATGATAACATAAACCATGTACGCACCCTCAAAAAGTAGTTAAGTATAATTTTTTTGCCGATTCGTGTTTAAGATGGGTATTTGGAGTAAATATGCTTTGTTAGCCACCTTGGCAAACCTGTTCAAACTAGGTTAATTATCTTAATTAGCCTAATTATCATAATCAGCTAATTAGCATTATATGAAATATGTTGCTAAACTTAATACTGGAAGCCCTAAAACAAGGATAACACAATTTTCGAAGGTTTTGTAGGACAACGAATCCATTTATGATGCCAGTTTTTATTTCCGAGTAACGCAACTTTGCATAATTAACATAATTAGCTAATAAGCATACTTATAATAATTCTGTAGATAGTAACATAAACCATGGACATGCTGTGGAAAAGTTATTACGTACAATTTTTTTTGCAGATTCATGTTTAAGATGGGTATTTGAAGTATATTGTTTGGTTGCTACCTTAGCAAACTTGTTCAGTTATTTCAATTAGCTTCATTAGCATAATATGTAATATGTATATATGACCGGGAGAAGTTGTTTAAGGGGTACAAGGTATTTTGACACATGCTTTAGATGGGTTAACTTAATTGCCAGCTTGGTAACCTTTTGCTATTATATTTATTTAACATTATCAGTTAATTGGCATAATACATTCATTTTTGTTCAATTATTTTAATTAGCTTGATTAGCATAATGAGCTAATTAGCATAATATGTAATATATTGCAAAGCTTAATGCAGAAAGCCGAAACACAAGGATAACACTAAATTCCAAAAATTAGCTATGACAAGGAATCCATTCATTACACCAGTTTTTATTTTCAGATAATGCAAGTGTCTTAAATATCATGTCATGCAATTGTCTTAAATAATATAATTAATATAATGAGCTAATTAGCATACAATTTCAATGTAATCTAGTGGCTGATATACCCATGTGCATTAACTGGAAAATTGTTCACTACAACGATTTTGTTGATTCGTGTTCTAGATGGCTAACTTCATTGCCATCTTTGCAACCTTAGGAAATTTGATACCATGATTAAATTTCCGACTTCCTACATTAAGCTTAGCAGCATATAACATATTATTTCAATTAGCTGATTATACTAATTAGGTTAATAAAGATAATTAACCAAGGTTACCAAGGTGGCGACCACGCTAAATTTAGTTCAATGTCGATCTAAAGCACAAATCAACAAACAACTTGTACTCAACATGTTTTGCAGGTCACACGTATGGTATGTGGTACCATCTACTAAAGTTTTTTACATATGCAAATTAGTGCATTATGCTAATTATCATATTGAAGACACTTGCATCATTGGAAAATATAAATTGGTGTCATAAATGGATTCCTCATTATAGAAAACCCTTGAAAAGTTGTGCTATCCTTGTTTTCACGCTTCCAGTATTAACCTTAGCAACATATAACATATTATGCTAATTACCTGATTATGCTAGTATAAAGATAATCATGTTTGCCAAAGTGGTAAACAAACTGAATTTACTGAAAATACCCATTTTAAACACGAATCAAAAACAAAACTTGTACTTTTTGCACTACAACTTTTCCAGGTTACATATATGATTTATCTTACCATCTGCTGAATTATTTATTCAAATTAGCTCATTATGCTTATAATGCTATTCAAGACACTTTCATTACTAGAAAATAGATACTGGTGTTACAAATGGATTCCTCGTCCTAGAGAACCCTCGAAAAGTTTTGTTATCCTTATTTTTAGAGTTTCAACATTAAGCTTAGCAACATATTACATATTATGCTAATTAGCTGATTATGCTAATAAGGCTAAGAAAGATAATTAACCCAGGTTGCCAAGGAGGCAATCACCGTTACTACAATACTCATTTTAAACCGGAATCAACAGCAAAACTTGTACTAAACGTCTTTTCCAGGTCGATTTATTTTATCATCTACCGTATTAAATCATGTATGCAAATTAGGTCATTATGCTAATTACGCTATTTAAGACACTTGCATTACTTGAAAATAGAAAGCGGTGACATAAATGCATTCCTCGCTCTAGAAAACAGTTGAAAAGTCGTATTGCTCATGTTTTCTGATTTGGGTTAAAATAAACAGCTATATTACACATCGTACATATGCTAATTAGCTGATTATGCTAATTTGGCTATAGATAGTTGTTCAAGGTTGTCAAGGTGGTAACCAAGCTAAATTTACTTTAACGGCCATATAGAACACAAATCAATCAAAAAACCTTGTACATGTACCACGTTTTCCAGGTATCGAACATTTCCACAGGACTATATGCCCTTTTCTCAAGATTGATACTAATTTGCATATTATGGTAATCAAATTACAATTGTTTATGTGAAAATGTCCTTATCATGTTTACTGATGATGAATATATCTGTTTTAATGATAACTTTTTTCAATGCGCAATTTAGCTACAAACTTTGGTGAAAAATGAAATTTTCTGTACAGTGAAAGCTAATTTGCATATTATGCAAATTAGAGCACTTTCCCATGCTTGGATTTTTGGAGACTTTTAGTATAGTGATTATGAGACCTTACTGGTAGTCATGGCAGTTGAAACAATTCTTTTGCAATTAGTGGTGGGTACTAGACTATATGTCTTGCAGTAAACTTTGACCTTGAGGTGACCCTTCGAAACTGCCAAGTGCCAAGATACGGGCAGTATCCTTGGATTCTCAAACACCTCCTCTATCTTCCTTCTCGTCCTCTACTTCTTCCACTCTCCTACTAACCAGTGGCGTATCTAACGAGGGGGGGGGGGGGAGAGGGGGCACGTGCCCGGGGCGCACTTTCAGGGGGGCGCAAAAAAGGCAAAGATTGAAGAAAAAACAAGGGAAAATGGAAGAAAAAGTGGCAAGAAACGGTAGAAAAGGGGAAGGAAAAAAAAAAACAGTTGAAAATATCAATTTCACAGAAATAACTCTTTAAAGCTTACCGGCCAAAAAAGGTTGGAAAGGCGATTTCGACACTAGCCAAGCGCGAAATCTGCCTGGAAGGGGCGCGAATTTCAGTACTTGCCCCCTGTTTCAATTGTTGGATAGGGGCGTAATTTTGCAGCTTGGCCCCGGCGCGCTGCATTTCTAGATACGCCACTGCCTACTACTCTTTTCTTACCACTAACCAACAAAAGTTATAATTTCACACCTTACACGTGCCTGAATGCTTCGAATCATTTGTCGCCAGCGCACCAGATATTGCGCAGCAAAGGCCCGGCACTGTGGATTTGTAAACGCCAGCTTCTTGATCCGTAAGCTGAAACTTCCTTTTTGATTTCATTGGAATCGATCTCGGAGATAGGGGGGCGGCTCTGTGTTTCAGATCTTGTTAAACGGCGACGATCATTGCTTCACACCGAGGTATAGCAGCAGCTAGAGCGTGCTCACGGGTTTGGCATTTTTGGAGATAACCAGCCTCAAAATTCTCCCGGTACTGGATGCGACAATTAGCACTGCGACAATCGGCCTGTAATGACAGGAAAAGAGAAAGAAATTACAGACGGCGTCGGATCACCACACAGACAGCTGGGACACTTGGGGACACTCGCTGCCCTTGAGACCCTCCCAGAGTGAATTCATTTTTCTACCTTATTTCAGGCTGCAAGGGCTTATGATGAGAGGTGAAGATTTATGTGAGTCAGTATTTTATAAATGATTAAGATATTCAGTGGTGGTATAATTTAATTCAGGTAATCGTTGAATATAATTTTAACCCGCCTATCTAGGCCGGGGTATGGGGGGGGGGGGGGCTCGCAGGCTCCCGGCTTGAGATCTCGCCGTCGACGCGCCGATGCCGACGCAAAATTGGCCAAGCGCACGGTTGCCCACGGACCTGAATCTACATAAAAAATTGTACACGGTTTATTTTTTTTTCATGAAAATTGTTTTTAGTTAATTATGTTAATTTATGCATAATTAATATGTAAATCATACTTTTTTGCTCTAACTCCTAAGTAATTCTCCAATGTGCTAATTTTGCAATTTTTATGTATTTCTTTGTTTTTCGATGAAATTTGTCGGTGACACTTATGCGATCATAAACAGCATAAAATTAAGTAATTTGAATCAGTAGAGACAAAAATATTAATACATTTATGATATTTGGGCTGAAAGCACAATTGATTTGTTATTGAAATTGTACACAAAATCACGTTTTGAGCAATTTTTGGTGCGACATGCATGTACAAAATAATGGCGATCTTCGGAACCGCATACCGGGGCGTCCAAATTTGGTCTTAAAAGATGCGGGGAGACTCGGAGGAAAACAGTCATGAAAGAAACATCGCGGCGAGAGCTTTTCGGCTTGCGAATGTGTTCGCGAAAAACGTCGCGGGGGGGGGGGAGCTCCCAGTCCCCCCGGCTAGTTATGGTTAAAGAATGGTCATTTGCTTGTGGAGTTTTTTTTTTATTAGAAGTTCACAATCATTATTTAATAGTTTTTGGTTATTTTTTTTGCACATGTATATGGCAAAAGGGTGTAGAATAAATTCCTTCACGCTTTTGCAGACGGGTGTATCTACAGAACCCCCCCCCCCCCCTAAAAAACACACAAATGACACACTATCCGCATATTAGTCCTCTATTGTGGCAAACGGGTAAAATTAATGTTGACCTCAATGACCTTTAACGTTGACCTCAAATGACCTGTGACCTCACCATGTGACCTCCGACCACAACCAAACAATGACGGACCGGCGCCTAGTGCATCTACCACCAAGTTGGGTCACGGCATGGACCAATGGTTGCCAAGTTATGTGTCACAAGAAAATCTTGCACTTAAACTTAAACGTTGACCTCAAATGACCTTTGACCTCACCATGTGACCTATGGACGCGCACACAACATGATGGTACCGCTAAGGCATCTATCACCCAAGTTTGGTCACCATTTGAACCAACGGTTGGCCAAGTTATATGTCATGAAGAGACTCTTGCACGTAAACTTTAACATTTGTGACGGACGCCGGACGACGGACGACGGACGGACGGACGCCATTTGGATCCCCTTAGTCTGCGCTTAACCTCCGGTGGGCGAGAGCAAAAAAAAAAAAACAACAGAAACTTTTACAAATAACAATTACAGCAATCATTTGGAATAGATTAAAAAAAACAAAGATTTGTTAGGTTTTTTTTAAAGTGAAATATATTCAAAAGTTTTTTTTAATGGAATCTAAATGTATCATAAATAAAAAAAAAATCACCTATGAAAAAAAATAAAAAAATAAGAAATAAAAAACACAGCAGACAGACACACAACCGACAGACAGCAGCTACGCACCACACACGCGCGCGCACAACACACACGGACACCACAGACACACACAGACACACACACCAGACACCAGACACGGACACACACAACACACACACACACACACACAACACACACACACACACACACACACCACACACACACACACACACACACACACAACACACACACACCACACACACACACACACACACACACACACACACACACACAGACAGTCTCCCTAGCGCAAGCACGCAACCTGGGAGGTCCCGTGATCATGTTCTTGATGAAATCACGAATGTCCAGGGCATCGATGATGGTAACGCAATATTCGCGGGTCTGGAATTTCCACAGGGCGATGTCAATAGTTATATACCTCGTTCACGCTCGGCCTTCCAGCTTGTCTAATACCCGAAGGCATACTTGAAAGATCCTTCCCATCTGAAAGTTAAATAGACTTCAATGTTTAACCCTTTCAGGACACAATTTTGACGACACTATTTACCTGCAAGGACGGTATACAGCGTGTCCCCCCCCAAAAAAAAAAAAAATGTCCCTCTGATAGACAGCTTAATAGATCCAAAATCAAAGTGTCATTCTGAAGTCAGTGTTCAGATATAGAAGCCCATTTTATTTGTCTAACTTCTGTAAAAATGTCATTGGTCTCGCTTAATTGGTTTTGAATAAGCAGTCTATTCATGTAACAGCAGTGCTTTCAGCCATTCCAAGTTTGCGGTGAGGCGTGCAGAAGGACACTAAACGTTTACAAGCTGGACATTGACGCGACAACCATAAGTGGCACACACTCTGTTGAAAGCAAACATGACGAGTGAAAATGAACTTTGCTTGGTTTCCATTTAAAAAAAAACTGAATGAATTGACTTTAGTTACTTTGTAACAAAAACAAGACGCAAGGTATGGTATGCCTGGGGTATGCATTTCTCTTTATCAAACTTGAATGGCTGGAAAGTAACCGCTGTTCAATAAGACCCTGTGTATTAAAAACCAATGAAGGCAAGACGCTAATCGATATTTTCACAGGAACACTCAAATTTAAGTGGCTTTCTAATCGATATGTAAACATATATTGCAAGTATAAAATTGATTTGTTGGTATATTATTCATGTATGTCTATGAGAGGAGACATTTTTTTCGGGACAAGCTGTAATGATTCTGTATGCATATACGACACATTGAGCACAAGGGCATGGTTGATCATTAACCATCAGTGAATAAATGTTATAATTGGCAAAAATTTGACAGAATGTTTCAACGTTTAAAACATTTCGAGTTATAGAACTCCTTAATCGCTAATGTGTGTCTCGTGAGGTCGCAAATACATGAATCCTGAAAGAAATTGTACTTCAAAAGCGATTGTTAAGTGCTTTTAAAACTGAAATTAAAGAGGCAACCATATCGCAGTTTTTCTCCATATAGTTTTCTGTGTCAATTAAACTTTCGCCACACGCAGAGATTAAGTCGATATATCACTCATGCTCATAATTATGGAATATTTGTTAATACTTAAGTTTTTTCTCGCGCTATACTCGTCAAAAATTTTCAAACAAGTGTATTATTTCACAAGAAACAGCAGTAATGTGAAGAAATTTTTGGATTTCTATAAGATGACTAAAAAAAAAATAAAACGTTGAGCGGCAAAACAATATATAATTATTTTTTTAGTCCGACAAAAACATGAAAAAGTATTAAACATTGACAGTTGTTATAAAAAACAACACAAAAGTGAATAAATGTTGAATGTAATGCACTTATCATTAATTAAGCATCAGAATTGTCCTGTTACAAAGTCTAAAATACACGGTGTAACCGCCACTGACTCAACAGACAACTCTGAATACGCCATTTATAAACGATCAAGTTTTAGCAGTAGAGTGCGGATGCTACAACATAGCACAGCATTCCTGAAATAACTAAGATTATAATTATAGTTTCATCTGGGGTGAGCAAATATTAATCCAGATGCAACGGTCACAGGAAAAATGGCAACTTTTAAATGTCTCTAAATTATTTCATAATTTATGAGCATGGAAGTTTACAGATAATCCTTTTGTGTATATTTAGCCAGTGAAGCAGTATACCTGTGCAAATGGTTGTGGTCTAAGGTTGTTTATTTATATCATTTAGTTGTATGTTGTTTTTACTTCGTCATAAACAGAAGTACAAATTTTAATCAAAATTATACGCAACAATTAAAACTTTCAAAGTGTAAAAGAAGACCATTTAGCAATGAAAATACAGAATACTATGAGATAAGCGAAATAACACTAAAAGTAGGGATGGGCAAATGAAAAAACCATATTAGGGGAAATTTATAATTTCATACAAATAAGATTCTGTTGGCCAATTTTGGCTGGCTGAAAAATACAAATCTTTTTATCTAAGGTTCCAAATTAACATCGAATATAAGCTTCTAAGCGATTCTTACAAAATGGCCGGCCCAAAATCCCCGCCCATAAAAAAATAATAAAAATGCAGTTTTGCCTGTGCAATCCATTAAATATCAATTGACAAATTATGAGATTGTAATATGTCTAACCGCATATGTTTTCATGGCCAGCTGAGCAAAGAAAATAGCTAAATTAGATCTGTGGGTCCATTTGTAATGTCTATTTTGGTGAAATTTGTTTCGTTCATTTTGGGGTAAAAATTGACTCCCGCAATACCCAAGTCTTGTTCTACATAAAACTCATCAATATGCAATCAACTGTGGGCATTATGTCGAATCAATAAGTTTTCATGATAAACTGAGTCGCAAATGCGATAGCATGTTGGGTCATTTGTTTTGCCTAGCACAATTTATAAACTCATAGGACCGCTAAATATAGCCTGTAATTTCTAGACGCTGAAGGGTCAACTTATTTCGTCGGCGTTCATCCGAACGCGTCGTATCCAGTCGATTTTGGTCAAAATATTAGAGTTTTGAGATTTTGCAGAAAATGAAAGTATCAAGTCACTAATACATGGTTAAATTTTAGGGAGCAATTTATTTTATTTTTGAGATATGTGGGTAGATTTATAAAGGCGATAGCCATATATATTTTATGATAAAGGATGCGCGAATACCATAGGAAAGCGTGTGTGCGATGGCACAGGCACAAACAACAACTGCGCGCATTAATGATGGCAAACCGCGTCAGCATAAGCGCTGCAATTGACTTTAGCAGCGTGAAAGAGAGATACGACGGTTTGACATTGATGTGCGCGTATTGAAAATGTGGTCAGCGTTGGTTGAAACTCCTCTATGGCGTATTTAGTAACAGGGAAAATGCTAAACCGCCTCAAAACCGAAATTACAGGCAATGTAGCTCAATTTTGGACGATATTTTCTCTGATTCTTGGTTTTGTGTAAAAATAAAAGATATGCAATGTTAAGCAATTGTCTTGGTCTTTCCTACCATGTATATTTCTAAGCAATGAATATCTTTGTAAATGTTTGGACAAAAAGTTCGGCAATTATAGTAAACTTTGAAGTCAATTTATACTCTGAAATGAGTTTTCGCACTGTCGTATGCGAGATAGCAACGGTCGGAATGTACGGCCCGACAGAATTATAAGCGGAAAGAGGACTCACAATTCATAAACTCATAAGGACCACTATTTATATGGATAACTATTCATAATAAGAGGGCCGCTACTGCATAAGTCTGAAAAAAAAGTCATTATTCAAAAGCACGCTATTCATAATACGTCATGAGGGGCCGTTATACATTATGAAGTCATAGAAGGATCGCTTCTCATAACTAGCAAGAATTGTCGTGTCAAGACACATGGTCCGTACCATTCGAAAAAGAGGTGCTGCTCGATAGGTCGCCTTTTCAGTAAAGGGCAATATGCCATAAGAGTCGCTTTATATCATAAATAAAAAGAAAAATAGTCGCTTTCATTATCGAAAAAGAGGGATGCACATCATAAGGATCAATATTTCTACAAGTTTCGCATATTCATAATCGAAGAATAGGGTCTCTTATTCATACCGAAGAAGTCTCATACAGAGTCTAAAGCAGTAATCGAGGAGTATCGTATTCATAATCAAAAGAAAAGGGTAGCTATTTTATTCATAATCTGTACTATGTCATCTGACTACGAAGTACGTACGATATTAAAATCTCGAATATGTAATAGTGACCGTTTCTCACGATTATGGCAAAGTGACCCTCTTCTTAGATTATGAATAGCGACCTTGTGCTCGATTATGAATGAACGACCTCTATGAATAAGACTTTTATGTGTAGGCAACCATCTTCTCACTATAATAAATAGCAGACCTCTTGCTTCTTCGATTTAGGAGCAGACGACCCTTATGACATTGTAACTTTATGATAGTAAGCGACCCTACTTTTGTGTTAGAAACGGGGAGCGCCTTAATGATTAGCGACCTGATTTGGTATATATGAATAGCGACCTATGATTATGCTATCTTAGTACTGGGGTAATAACATATTCCATTTCATAACTTAATTAACAATTGAAAATGTAGTTATTCCTTTATAGAAAATCTTATAAAAATCGTTGGTATTTATAGTAGTACTGTAATGACCGACCAAGTAATCAGGAGCTCTAGCAGCGCAATAGAGTAATATTTAAATAGTTTTGCACTTTACAAATTTTCATATTATTATTATTATTTTAAATGAATGCGGTCCTTAGAATTTTTATATAATAACAATCATGTGTCTGAAAGGTCAAACGCGTCGCGTGAGCGCAGAAAAGGCCCTTAGACGCCATTTCCAAAAAACGACGTCGCGCAGTTAAGGCCCTTATTGAACACGCGCGCAATCAGTAAGGGCCTATACTGCGCTGACCGGTTTTTGAAAATGCGTCTAAAGGCCTTGTCTGCGCTCAGCGCGACGATTGAAGTCTATCCAGCAGCCTGAAATTGAATCACCCACCCCAATAAAAAACAACAACAACCCTGAAAAATACACAATTTAAAATTGTCCAGTGCAATACGTTTGAAAAACATGTACAAGTAACAAATAACAGATTTTTATAATCCGGCAGCAAAAATTTTGATCTTACCCAAAGTGTCAACAAAAAATTACAGGATTGAATAATCGACGTATGCCGCACTTCTCAGTTAATGGCGTTCACAGATATCTAATTTCGATAAGCGATCTTTCACTTTCTTTCATGGTCTAGAGTTTTTGGCAACCACAAAGTTAAACTGGAATTTTCTGAAACGCGCGTTTTGGCACATTTTTTTGGCCATTCGTAACAAAATAACGCAAGCTTACATCGAGATGAATTTACGATAACCAAAAGGTTTCTCTTTAAAGGTTAGATCAAAAATATGTTGACCGAAGTAAGTTGATGACACGGGAATTGATTCTAAAGACTTACTTTTGTGAAAATCTCGTGAAAATCCCGTTTTCCACATTTTCTGACTTTTCTCGCTTCCATAAAAATGAAAGTGCGTCCATCTATTAATCTATAAATAATTGAAGAGAGTATGTGCAGCTGGAAAGTCTGAGGATTCTAAGCAATGCGAAAACATCAAATTTATTGACTAGGAGAAGTCGCTGCCTGCGGAATTGCAAAAACCAATGCACAGACACCATTTTCTCCCTCAGTATTCTGATTATCCCCCAACTGCTAGATATCAATGCATGGTCTTTGGTTATCATGCGTTCGAGTGGAATGTAAAACAGTGCAGTGCACCTACACAAGCACGTGTGAAGCAGTAATGCATGACTCTGCGTACAACTTCTATTAACTTCCCAAAAGAGGAAGGCGGTTTTGTGGCTAAAAACAAGTTGAAGTGTTTTGGACGGCAAGTTGAAATATAACATGTATAAAATTGGCCAAAGGGAAAGATGTCTACACCAAGCCCTAAGTCTCAAAATTCCGCTAGCACCATCTAAAGATGAAATGAGCCACTAAAGAAAAGAGATAATCAGAGATGAGTTGGTACCCCCACCCCCCACACACACCACACACACACGCACCTGGGCTGTCAGGACTAATTACAGTGGCACACTTGCATAAAAATAGTGGTGTTTAAGATTACACCAGTCGTGTTGTGAGAGGACCGCAGCAAAGCATTTTTACACGCAGTGTAAAATACATGGTGTTAATTCTTAGACACCCAATGTGTTATTGTTAGCACATTAATATTATTTGTTTTATCACAATTTAGTATTATTTTAAGCAAGCTTGTGGTCCTCTTAAACATGCGACTGGTGTGTTTTTGACATCCCGTAGATTTACAGTGGTATACATGTATACGCTCTTGGGCCTCTTTCCTCAAATTCTCGATGGTCCGTTTGTCGATAGCAGCCGCACTTGTAGATGAGAATGTCCAGTGAGTCGACTTGCCGGAATCGACAGTGGCCGACGACCACGATGTTGATATGAAGCTTTTCCTTTCCCTATTGGAGGCATGGTGGGTGTTAGCGGTGTGTCAGGCGGAAGGAAAGAACCTGGAACAAACGAGAGAAAAATCTGTGAGCGACCAGGGCCATACAAGGAGCTTCATAGCCCATTTCAATTGTGTGTGTGTGTGGGGGGGGGGGGGGGACCGACGACGAACGACAAACATATTTTTACCCAACATTTTCCCGGCAGCTAAAACAGCATCTGACAAGGCGTTCCGACTGGTGGCCCCATTGCCGACTGGCAAAATCGGAAACGAGTGTTGTTTTGTTGTTGGTTTGGTAGGATGGCGATTATCCGTAGTCAGACTATTTTCGGCCAAGTCTTTAACTTAATTGAAGTATTTTCAAAACAAAATAAAATGAAAAAAAAAGACATTTTCTGAGTATTTCTCTTTCTGTTTATTCTTCTTCAGTTTTGTTGTCTTTTTTCCCTCTATTGTTTTTTCTCTTCTTTCTTTCCTTTTCTTTTTAACGGGGAATTACTTTATTATAAATTTTTTTCTTCTTTTTTCAGCTCTCTGCTCTTTTTTTTCTCTTTCTTCTTTTTCTCGCTTTCTTTTGTTTTGTAATTAATCAATTGTTTTGTTTCTCTTTCTTTTTTTCTCTCTCTTTTTTTCTCTTTTTTTCTTTTAGTAATCAAATGCTTTTATAGTGCAGTTTGTATATCAAGTCCGAGGTCAGTGAGGTGTCAAAGATGTTGAAGATGTCAAAGATGTTGGGTACGTGAATTTGCCGACGATAGTCGATTTCTTAACAATAGAAAACGAATCCTCTTTTGCGCAGAAGGAAAATAACGAGGTTCCGCACAGGTCAATGAATCACTGCTCTCACTGGAAGCGACAGACTGCTGTCATTGTCAACATTCACACTGCGAATGCATATATAAAGACTGCGTGCAGGCGCTGGGAAGGTCAGAAATACTGACAGAAAATGGTGTCTGTGATTGGTTGTGCAATTCCGCGGCCTCTCCTAGCCATAAAACATGTGATTTTTACATTTTTAGAATCCTCCATGACTTCCGGCCGCAGCACATAGCCTATTTTCAATATAATTTTTAGAATGGCGGCACTTTCATTTTATGAAGCGAGCAAAGTCAAAAAATTGGGGAAAAGGGGATCTTCTACGAGATTTTTTGATGCAAAAAGGAAGTCTTTAGATCGAATTCCCCCGTGTCATAACATTGAACTTCGGGAAAGCATATTTTGATCTAACCTAAAGAGAAACCTTGATTATCATAAATCTCGTTCAATAGTAATATAGAGGCTTGTAGATTTGTGACAATGGCCAAAAACTGGCCAAAACGACGGTTTTAGTTCCCAGTTACCAGTGTGATGCAAAACTCTGTAGACCATGAAGAAAGTAAGCGATCGCTAGAAATAGAATATGGCTACGAGCATGAATGGGGGGTACACGCCCTACACAAACCCCTCCCGTAGTGACCGGCCCCAGGGCCATATACATGGGTCTGATAGAGTGATAGGCTAACCTCTAAACCCACTATTTAAGAGCGTGGACTCTATTTCTGTCACGTACTATATGGTTTGAAATACTTGAACCAGGTTTGGTGAAGCCAAGACGTAAAATTAACATCAAATTTACTAATTGATAGGGTCTTGCCTGAGGGTAAGTGTCTCACAGTATTCTTTATTTAGTTTTCTTATCAACCAATACACCCTAATATCGACAATTCTCACGATAATTAACTCAGGGGCGGCCGAGCCGGGGGGGGGCAGCGGGCACTTACCCCCCCAAATAAAAAAAAAACATTTCGATAGGAAAAAACATGCCCTTTTTCAACAGTGAAATGTGCCCGTTGTGAAAACAACTTTTAAAAAATCTACTCATTTTGCGCGATAAAGAGTGATTCTCAGTTATTATTATGTTTATTTTCCTCATTTATTTTTGCCAAGGGAAGTGGCATCAAACATTTTTGTTCTAGATACAACGATCAGTGACCGTGTTAATCTCCCTACGTCTTAAGAAGTCACCCAGTGAAATATCACATTATACAGGTTATTGCACCGACCTGGATGCCAGCAACGAGGACAATGCAAATGATTTCTAATGATGTTTGTCCAAACAAGCTATCGGATAGTACCCCAGAGAGATATTTATGATATTAATGGGAGATTTCAACTGCTAAAGTGGGAGCGGAGCATTGCAAGTACGAAGGGCATATCGGTCACGACGGTTAGGAGTGCGGATGAACGAGGGCAGGATGCTGGCAGATTTTGCAGTAAATAATGATCGGTGATTGGTAATTTAACACTTTGTTTCAACATCATCGCAATGGAGGCATAACACTGGGTTAGGCCCCGGTGATAGAGTTAGGAACCAAATTGACTAGCATTTTGGTCGCGAGCGGTAGGCGCTCTTCACTTGTGAATGTGAAAGACGCGTCCAGGTGCAGACTGTGGCAAATGTGACGGCATCAAATGCTGAGTGCATCCTTCAAGGATTTAAACTTAAGTCAAAGGGAAAACATAGCCGACAGTCAGGTTGATGTCGGCTCGTATTCCAGAGTCCATCACTGGTCGAGGTGCAGAATAGTTTAGCACGACCAAAGACAAGAGCAAACCAGAGGAGCTATGGGAAGAGGTTGTAGGTGTGAAGGAAACAGCTGAAGGCACACATTCCAAAGAGGAAGAAAGCAAGATAAAAATGGTTTTAACGGAGGATACACTGAAATATTGAATAAAAGAAGAGAAAATGCAAAAGCAAAGTGAAACCCAGATGGAAGTTGAAAAGAGCTTGACAAAGAGTAGCACCGTAAAGCTGTAGATGACAAAGAGTACATTTCAAATCGACATAAGTGTCTGGAAGCTGAAGAAGCACCATCAGGCGTGGGGAACATGAGGGAAGTTTTTTTCCAACATTGTAAAAGATTAACAATAAAAGGCATAGAAGTGTATGTAAATAAATAACAAAAACGAAGCACCTTGACGCGGAGGAAGCAGATATCAAGGCAAAGATGGGTTGAATATTGCAGTCATCCTTTATAAAGAAGGCCCTGGGGATGAACTTTTTAGGCAATGGGTGTGTCAGAAATGAAAAGAGCCGTTACCCTGAAATCAGAAAGGGAGCAGCGATTCGCCAGATAAAACAATGGAATGGGCAACCTGGTGTGGATGATCTACCAATTGAGAGTCTGAAGGCCAGCTGGTGAACCTGGCGTGGAGTTGCTATGGAGACTTTGTGTAATAGATATGGACCGCGGGGAGTGGCGCGACCGAGTGTGCGAGCAGTATTTTACCTTTACCAAAAAAGGAATCTCATGGATGCGCCCAACCGACCCACTGATTAGCCTTATCGTCACGGCAGCAAATTCTACTGAAGGTGATTGTCGGAAGATTAAAGAGATATAGAGAATTATTCCTGAGGAACAAGCTGGGATTTGTTGGAGGGCAGAGGGACAGGAACAGATAGTCCAACATAAGGATCCTGCATTGAGAAGTTCAGGGAGTAAATTTACCGCTTTACATGGTTTCATTGATTATCTAAGCGTTCGAACTGGGCGTCAGTCACAGTACAATTATGGAGAACTATGATTGAGATGGGCTTTCCTCGCATTGGTTGCACTCATGGCCAAGTTTATATGAAGACCAGCAGAGCAGTGAGAAGCAATCGCTTGGTGATACCGAATAGGTTCCCATATCGGGAGAGGGTCAGATCAGAGGTGCATCTTGTCACCGATACCTATTTAACATACTATGCGGAACGATAATGAGCGGAATGTGAAAGAGGAGTTCCAAGGTGGTGTCCAGATAGGGGGACTGAGAACTAAATAATCTGAGATTTTGCAAGATGACACGAACACTCATCAGTAGCAGGCAAGGAAGAACTGTAGAGATGTAAAAATGGTGAAAATGAAAAGCCTCAGCAAAGGACGTTCTAACTCAATGTCAGAAACAAAAATCATGTAGTAGACAGGAACAGAGTGGATGCAAAGTGAATTTCATGGTTGATGGCCGAAGAAGATCGAAGAGGTGGATGATTT
>JZLH01S0075503.1:13243-24806 GCA_001188425.1 Eucidaris tribuloides | reverse complement strand
AGCCTTGGGGCTATTTTTGAATTTTTGGGGCCTATTTTTCCACCACTGGGGCTACTTTTTCGTTGCCCATCAGAATTTAAAGAATGCAATGAAAAACTGCCGATGTTTTAGCTGGTGTTTCATCCATAAAAAGAACCACTTAATTCATTTTGCTTCAATGACATGATAAAAAAAACGTGTGAAATTTTTCCTAGCAAATCTAAGGGCGATTCTGAAGGAAATGGGTTTTGGAGATTTTAGGGGGCGATTTGGGCTTTGCCAAGGGCTAAATCGCCCGTCGCCCTGGGTTATTTCCTATGCTGCTGCGCATGGATTTTGATCAAGGGTACCTCAGTCTAGAAATATTCAGACCTGTGGTCTAATGACCTGGGTTATCTTATTTATAAATGTACTGTACATGAATAGTAAATTTCCTACCAATCTTGGTTCTTGGACATTTTTACCTGTGGCTGACTTTTTGTAAACTTGTGAAAAAAAGTAAGATAGGCCTACACATAGTTTCCTAACCTAAATATTCAATTTCAGTCGTGATTTGAATGCTATAGGCTTGGTACATCTACAATGTCAGAAAATGAGTGTGTTCTGTAGTACTTGTACACAAAATGTACAGGGGCAATTCCATGATTAGTTACGTTACACTTTATGGTCTTTTTAACACTAAGGCTGGCCGCTGTATGACGATGCGTTGGTATTATTCTTGTATTTTTGTATTGTCAATACCTCTATACCTAGTCTACCTCACACCATCAAAAAGAATTGTGTGACCCTCTTCTGTACCTGATAATAAGAACTTTAATTTTGGTTAGTTACGTTACATAAAGTGGACATGGAAAAAAATTGTAAGATTTTGTCCTAAAGATTGCTCAAACTATGTTGTTCTAAAACAAACTGTTGCATTCATGTTAGAAGTGATGTATGGGCAAGTCATTTCATATGAAACATTTTAGTAATAGCTTTCAATATTTTTATAGGACTACCAAAAACATGGTTAGTTACGTTACGGTTAGTTACGTTACACTTTGTCTAGGCATACAAAAATTGCATTTGGTTATGTTTTTCTCACACAAAGTGTTTGTATAGGGCTTCATTCATTTGAAACTAAAGCGCAGGAATGTAATACTGTCCCAATAAGCACTAGGCCTACTCATTTTACCCCTAAATATAACTTTGAAGTCTCTATAGATTAATTTAATAGCCTTTAGTTAGCAGGTAAGTACATGTAGGATAGCAAGATTGAAAATATTCACACCTATTTGGTATGCATTGATACCATGTAGTGCATCACAATTATGTAATATTCATGAATAGGTAGCTGATAATTTTGAACAAAATAGATGGATCTATCTGAATAGATGACGAGTAATAGTTATTTAAATGTAACTTGTATTATTCAACGATGGGTGCAATGTGATTCATAGTAGTAGTATGGTTCTGATGACCATTACACATACTGTTTACATCATGTTGTCAAGGTGCAAAAACTTCAAATGGTAATCTTAAAACATAATTGTTTTCTTTTCTTAGTTTTAAATTTTCCAATATAGGCAGTGTTCCTATCTTGATCAACATGTTCACTGCTTGACTCTTAAGTTTTGGTAAATCCCCTAAAAGTGTCTCTCTTTGTTCCAGTTCATTGCTACATTGTATGAATGTGTATGACCTAAAACTGTAATTACCAATTTTACATGAAAATTTATCTTGGTCAGGATCCAACATAAAATGCATTTCAGTTTGGTATAAAACAAGTACTCAAAAATGAAATAGGCTGAAAATTTCAGGATAGAATCTTTGTTTCCAGCTTTCTGATATGCAATTGCTCAATTTTCCAAAGGGCCTTTATTGCATAAAATTAAAAACATTACCAAAAGGGGGAATATTTTCCAAGGTAAAATTTATGTTTTCGCAAAGAATCAACAGATGAAAAAATAATCAATGGTCACTACACTTTTGTAAAATTAGAATTTTAGATACTTCAATATCGTTCACATTATTGAACCTTTATCAAAACTTCACTGTAGACAGGCATTAATATGATCATGTCTTCATAAAAGGACTTTGAAACAACTAAATGTTCTTTAAGCTCACTAGACAAGGCAGCTTTTTTTTCTTTTCTATTTTTTTCTCCTAAGGTTGTTTCTTTATTTCATGTACGTCCAACATCTTTTCTTTTAAATTTTTGGTAGCTTCCCTTTTCTTCCAAGGAAGCTGAATTCTCTTACAGTACATGTAATTTCTGGTAGTATTCCTCTTGATTCTTTTTCAGGTCTTGGCATTTTAGCATCAACTCCTTTCTCCTTCTTTTATTCTAGAATTCCTTCAAACTGCCCCAGTGAATTCATTTTTATTCCCAACCACTTTTGATTTTCCCTTTTTCATGTGGCATAGGCATTTTCAGCTGTTGGAGAAGGGATAAGAAAAAAAAAGAGTTGGCCAGTCTAAGTGGATTGCTATAATGACAAAAATACCAATGAAATCATATAGTTGATAAACTATTTCTTCATATTTTGTTTGTTTGTAATAAATTCAAGATAAAAAAGTACTACAGCACTACCCACTTTGATGTGACCAACAGCTTTATTTTCTGAGAGCAGGAAATATGTTACTATAAAAATTTGATCAATTAGCTTTCTATTTTGAATAACCAATTAATTCAAGGGAACCATCTAAAAAAAACACAGTTCTTAGTTATTTTGTAGCTCATCCTAAACTATACTGCAATTGATAATGACAAAGAAATGCCACTTGCAAGTTGCATCAATTTTTTTGTGCTTCAACTGGATGTTGTACACAATACAGTGTCCAGGTGTTTCACCAAGTAAAGCACATGAAGAGCATCCTTTCAATGGCATTATGGGTTTCAAATTATCTTCTGCTGCTTTCTTTTGACTCAGTATGTCCTAGTATGCTGTCCACTTTCCATAAAATAGTTTAAAATCAATCACAAAATGGTTAGTTACGTTACAGTGTGGTTAGTTACCTTACATGGTTAGTTACGTTACACATTTTACAGGCTTTTCATTTCACCATAGGGGAATGTTATTGATTTAATTGCACTGTTTTGAATTAGGGCCTATGTACAGGAGCAGTTTTGAAAATATTAACATTCTGGACAGTTGTGTTCTTTCCAGGAAAAACAAAGTTGATTTTTTGGTTAGTTACGTTACATAGAGTCACAGGGGTAGATATTTCTTAAAATTATGTATCATTAAGATATCCCAAAACTAATTTTGGACTCTACATGCTGACAGGTAATTACATTCAATGATTGAATATGCCTAAATTGACTTGTAAGACCTTTTTCAAAATATTCAGTGATAATTTGAATATTTTGCACAAATTTTCTATTCATTTCCATCTGAAATAGCAACCATGCAAGTTTCACTTTTTCAGATATTTTTGGGTTAGCGATGACAATTTGGACATTAGGTTGATGTTTTTTAACATATATTCAACCATAATTAACAAATTTTACCTCAAAAATTCAAATTTCAAAATTTCAGGTCATGTCCTTGAATTCACAGAATTGCCCAGGTGATCATTTCATTTACCCAAGGGCAAGTAGGAAAAAAGTTAGTGTGGAGCCAATTCGTTAAGTTGTTACAAGGTGTTCTTTATATACTACAGTTTCCTGAAATATGTATTCACACCATCTACCAAGATACAGATATAATCATTCCAGTCTTCCTGCAACATTCTGTACCGCATGCTTCATTACACGATAGTGCACTCCACAGAATAATTCCCGAGATATTGTAATTTTCACAGATGTATTTCTATCAATTCACCCCTATGCATGAAAACAAGTGATACAATGCATATATTATTTAGGTGCACATTTATAATGTCACTGACAGAAAAATGATCCTGGGTGTATTACTCAACTTCTTTACATTCTGTTATATAATACATAACGATTGTAATTTGATCATAGTAAAATGTCAAAAGGCAAATTCAGACATGCTAATTATTTACAATGGTAGAACAATATGAATGCCTGGAAATTCGAGTAAATGAGTCACAAATGTATATTGTTTCCATGTAACCCTCGCTCTCTGTTAAAGAAGTATACAAGCTCCCATTAACCCATTGGAGACAATTTGATTTACTATACAAGCATTTTCTATAGACCCCAACACGAGTTAACTCGTACTTAATGAGTCACCAACGGGTTAACATTTGTTGACTGTAAATGTCTTTAGTTATTTGAATTCCTAAATTTGTCATTTGCTCAAGAGACAAAATTGTCGCATTTTATCAAAATGTCGGTTTTACTGCAAAATCCAGAGCTGGCCCAATACACATGTAGGCATGCACTCACATCCACACAAGATGGACAAACCCGAAAACATAATACCGGTGGCAACTATGTTGTAGAGGCATAAAAAGATATTGCAGTGTTTTGACACTTAAACAGAGCTTTTTACATTGCATGGTGGGGGAAAAATATGTCCTATTTTTCTTCTGATTAACTGCCAACCTTTAATATACTTCTTACATGATTCAACAGTAACAGTACATACATGAATACTGTACAAGGTATCTCACTCACTGCTATTGAAAATAAATCATTCTACAACCATTCAGTTGAATGTGCTGGTCAGTTACCTCATCTTCTCTCTTCTCATCTGAAAGCTACCATAACAGATCAATTTCCAGCGCTGCTCTTTTGTCAGCAATTCTTATTTCTACAAGTAAACTGAAAGCTGAGGATACATGCCTGATTAGAACTTTGACAAATAGGCTGCAGTCTTTACCACAGCACAAACATGAAAATTTCCATTAAAAGTAAAGTATTGACATTTCAATGCTACAACATAATCCAAGGAAAGATTTCTCTGAATGTATCATGTGCGTTACCTGATACACAGGTCTGTGAATGGTCTGTGAAAACACTCTTTTACCCATGTTCAAAATAGCAACAACGTCTAGAAACTTTATATGCTTTATTGATTTTGAAGCTCTTCCCACGTGTAGAATGCAAAATACATTTCACAGTCGCTCATCGTATCACCTGATCCACCTCCTGAATTCTGAGCCAAGCTGCAAATACAGACAAAATTTCAAAATGATTAAAAAGTCCAGAAATCTTATTTTATGGTAATTCTTAAGCGGTGCATTGGTTACCAGAGAGTAGACACATCATATCTAAATTCTTATGACATGCATGAATGCTTACATGGAAACATCAACTCTTTTGCCATCGGTCCTAAACCAGACCACTATATCATCAAAAACGGTAATGATTCACACTACCTGCCTCAAATACACCATGATGTTTGACTCTACCCTGAAAAATAGAATGGCCAGCTAAATCCATAAGAAACAATATTAAAATATTACCATAAGAAACAATATTACAATAATATTACTTTCAATAGTATTTTTTCAATAGCATTTTTTATGCTTTATGTATATTATACATAAAGCATAAATACTATTGAAACTAATTTTTTATTTCTTATGGCTATAGCTGGCAATTCTATTTTAAGGGAGAGACAAACATCTTGTCTTACATGAATTTTATTTTATTTGTTGGCAGAAATGAAGCATAACTAAAACCCAGACTTGTAGTACCCGTACCCATACCCATACCTGCACCCAGGGTTATAGCTATAGCGGTCGGCGCCGGTCGGTAGTAGCAGGCACAAACCGAAGCCGACCGGCACTGAGCTGAATTTATTAGTCCTCCGACCGGCACAGAAAAGCTTTAAAATGACTGTAAAATGTTTTAAATCTCTACATAAATTACATTTCAGCGAAGATGTATTTTGTAAAATAAATGCTTCCAAATGTTTTTTTCTATGCGGAAACCCAGGAGCGCTACGCTCGCTTTGCTCGCTCCGCTTGCGTAACTCCTTCCTACGGCCGGCACAGAAATCTTTCTAGCTATAACCCTGCCCGCACCTGTACCCGTACCCCAAAATCGGGACCCGTACCCGTACCCGTGGTCTTGGACCCGTATCCGTACCTGCACCCGTGACTTTGTCACATGCTGGACCCGTATCCATACCGGTACCCATGGCTCTCTACCCGTACCCGTACCTGTACCCGTACCCGTACCTGTACCCATAACTCGGACCCACACTACAAGTCTGCTAAAACTTTACTGAATCATAGGCTGGCAAACACCAACTGATCAGAAAAAAAGATTGATCATGCTAGTCTGAATTCCAGACTCCGCCCCTGCAAAGCCAGAGCAGGGACAGTTTTGGCTGATGGTGCATGAAGTCTGGCAGTCAGACTTACAAGAAAAAAATATTTGGAGTACATGGCAATTGCTTTTAAAAAAGTAAATAAATGTACTTGTAAGTAGTTATTTAACAGTAACAGCTCAAGAAAAACTAAATACTTCTTATTACACAGTAACTGCTCATGAAAAACTGAAATGCATTGCATAATAAATGTAACTGCTCATATACTGTATTTGAAACATATTGTGAGAGATAAAACAAATTTGCTCATGTAGCAGAGCATAAGTACATCTTCATAATCTTGTCTACAAAAAAATTACTTAGCAAAATGAATCATACAAGTTTAATATGAACAAATCGCTTAAAAAAATCACATCTACAGCTCATATTTCCCATAATAGTCTCTGATTTATAATCTTATTATCACAATGCAACAGTATTTCTTTGGCGCAAAGTACATTATTACATCTGTATGATAATGTTACAACATGCCTTCAATATTTGTGAAACGCAATTAAGAAATTCTATATATTTATTTTTTGAAGAAATGTTAAAGATGGGTGGTTTAAATGTTATAAATATATCAGTATTTAATGTAAAATAGAGTTAGGCAAGCATCTGTGGAGAATTTTTTATTGATACATGAACAAAAAATGAGCAGCTAAACAAACTATGCTACATTGATTAATTCTTATTTGCGTGTAATATACAAGTATATCTGTACAAGATAATATACAAATCAAATAACTGCATTATATTGGTTGGTCTTTGTATGAGTATAAAATAAAATTCATACTATTGAACATGCATTATTAGATCAATACTTTAATCAAATCAAGATATTATACTGATGAAATTACTTTTGGTTTCAACATATGTATACAGACATTTTGTCAATATTTCAAAGATTTATAAAGATGCAACTTCTGTACTTAACATGAATTCAATATGTTTAGTCACATTTCAATAATAAAAAACTTTATTATGAGTTATATGTTTATCTTAAACTCATTCAATTCAGACTTTAATTTGAATTTTATCTATTTATCTATCCATCTCTCTACCTACATACCTATCTATCTACATGTATGTATGTATCTATCTATCTATCTATCTATAAATGTATCTATCTGTCCTCTATCTATTTAAACATATCTATCCATATCTATCTCTTCATATCTATCTACCTACCTATCTACATAGTCTCAATCTATCTATCTGTCTCCCATCTCTCTCTCTCTCTCTTATTTATATACACATACATGTATGTATATATCTGATCTATATATCAAATTCACTTCAGAAAATTTAATTCGAATTCTATCTATCTATATATCTATCTATCTATCTATCTATCTATCTATCTATCTATCTATCTAATATATCTGTCTATCTATTCATCTATCTATCCACCTATCTATCTATCCATCTATCTATCTATCCTTCTATCTATCTTCCTTACTGTCTATTTGATGTACAGATATCAAAATTAACCTGGAAGATTGGGAATTTAGGTTTGCTTTCAATTCAGGCACTCAGGTCTGGAAAGTCTGCATTGTCACAGATGATGTTTTCAATTTCATACTGTTGATTCTTGGGAAGTAGACTGAGTTAACAGATTTAGACCCAGTTTTACAGACAGTTTTCCCTTCACCGTACACATGTGTACATAACGACACATGCCAAAATCAAACTATAGCATTTAGATACTTTTCACGGTCACGTTTTCAGGTGCTTTCATTTCCGCGACAGGCCGGAACAGATTCCTGCGAAATGGGGTCACATCAATATACGCCCATCCGATTTCGGTTGCCCCTGGATACACCGCAAACAATCCTTGGTGATGCAACAAGAGAGAGGATAAACGAACATTTCCTTGTTGACTGGAAGCGAAATGCGACTTGTACATTAATGTACGCTACGTGCCTTGATCCTCTATAATGATGTTAGCATGTTTGCCTTGTCCTGAGGGCAAAATCTGAGCCTTGTCGGAGTTCAAACAGAATTTAATTAAGATATGAGCCATGACAAGTGTGGAGACGTGGCTATGAATCCAAGATAGTCATAGTATCTTAAGCCATACAAATTTATCTGTGAGTGTATTTGTACATTGCAGATACAAAGAAAACTGATCATATTTTTGTTTGACATTGATGTGATTAACAGAAATATACCACACATTTTTAAAAATTAATTTTTTAAAATTAGAACAATGTTTTTGAAGATTATGAATTATCAAATCTTCTTACAAATCAAAAGACTTCAAAGTTACTTCAAGTTCATTACTGATACAAAACATAGTGATTACATTGTCATCTACTGTACACAAATTGAGTAATGTGTAGTAACTATTCTAGCAATGAGTACCATGACATCCTGTCTCAAAAGGTGCATGAAATAGTTTGTATTCCATGTACACACAAATTACTCTCACAGGGGTATACTGTATACAGCATGTATGTACGATTATACGATTACTCTACAGGCAGAAGAGATACACGGATATAATACGTCAATATCTTGGGTAGACAAGATGTTCAGTACAGGTATGTGCGTGTATGTGCATGTGTGTATGTGGACCAGGAAAGTCAAGTAGACCATGGAATCTCCATGAGTGAAAATGGCACTTGTACTACCTGTTTATCAACATGATCCTGACAAAAACAATGACAACAACAACAACAACAATTGAACTGTACTATTGTCACTGGAGCTCGACAAGTCAGAACAGAATGCGAATATTGCACTTAGAAATTCCAAAGGTCATGTTTCCATCAAAAGTCGGAAATCTCCCATCCCTGAATTTGCTGCCCATGAGATACAGGTGGTACTGGTTTATTCATTATGCCAGATGCATTGTGGGGGAAACGTTAGCGTTGATACTTCACACCTATTGAACATGTACGTGAACAGACTCACAAAGACACACTTCTTACATAAAGCGCATTTTGTAACAGCCATCAATATATGGCAGGGTCTATGTACCCTGCCATTCACAATAATGGAACTGAGTTTTTTACTTTTTTATTTTTATCTCAATTTTTTTTTTTGGGGGGGGGGAGGGAGGGGATGTGCTTTGTTGTATTTCTCGCTGCTGCACGATGCTTTTGTTTGAGGGAGGGGGCTTTTGTTGTCCTTCATTCTGCCGATGATGATGTTGTTGATGTTATTTTGGTGGAAGTGATGATGTTCTATTTGTAACCAGTACAATAATTTACCCATAAGCAACTGGATGTCAAGAACAAGCACATTATACAAATCACAATATTAAAATATATACGTATACAAATATATACATACGGTTATACCTCATCAGAAAGAGCGGACTCTGCTCTTTCAGATGACTCATATAACCTTAACACCTCATTAACCCTTTGGATGCTATAATGTAAAATATAGTCAAAAATTTGGGGGTACCGAAAAATCTTGGGGTACCCAACCCCCCCCCCCCCACCCCCCGAGATTTTTCATTAATTATATAAAAACGAAAGACATTCAGAATCTGTTATTGGTGTGATATGACTTTTGGGTATAAAGCTTTCAAATAAAAAAGAAATCCCCAAAACTAAACTTGGGCTTTAAATTCACAACTTACTGTCTGTAGTGGTGTGAATTTCAACCCCATTAACTCATGGTAGATTATGCATGCAGCACCCTTTAGAATCAGCCAAGTACAAAACTATTTAAAGACCAAGTCTTGATCAGTGCAAGCTATCATAGACATTGCATACAATGCATTCCACTTGTTTACAGACTTTTCATTGGAGGTGGGGGATCCCATTTAGAACTCATCAGATATCTTTACTCTGTATGTGTTTATGTTTCTTAATCAGCTTTGCCAATTACTCTACAATTACCTGTACTATTTAGTGACTTATTTTTTTACTAAGTTGTTGTTGTTGTTATTAATTATTATTATTATTATTATTATTATCAATATTATTATCATCATCATCATAATTACCTTTATTATATGGACAGTGATTTTCTGCAAGAGCGGAAATAATGGAAATCACAACTTAAAATAAAAAGTGAGCTTAAAGAAAACCTCTTTTTCCCCAAATTTTCACATTTTGAAGGAGAAAGCCCTGAAAATTTTAACAGAAATTAGAGAAGGTTGAAAAAACACAGAAATGGTGGCAATAATATATCTATTAAATTGAACTGAAATGGAATTGTTATTTTTCGTTTTACAGCATACAAAGTCTATGGGAAAACAGTATTTCCATCTTTTAAGAAAGCTGGAACAGAATTCCTGATATGTTGAAATAGAAAAGGCTTGTTTTGTAAAATGGAAAATCACTGTCTCTAGTATTATCAATACTATTACTACTACTACTACTACTACTACTACTACTACTTTTGTGATTGTTACTTGCAGTAGTAGTAGTAGTAGTAGTAGTAGTAGTAGTAGTAGTAGTAGTAGTAGTAGTAGTAGTAGTAGTAGTAGAAATAGTAAAAGTTGCAATAGTATTGTAGCATTTTATCTATTTATTTTTGTGTGTGCTTAATTATAGATTTTAAAATAGATTTGTCAATGTTTTAAATCATGAAATTGATGATGCAGGGTTACATGCATTTCAAAACAGAGTAAACATGTGAGATTCTGGTACCAAGAGATTAGTAAACCCAAGTAGAACCTAGTATGATGCATTATGCAGTAAGGTACTGCATAATGTACGTGACTGCTCACACTTGATGACGTGTATGGCAGGCCATTTCTGATACCTCACCTAATGAACAAAAGAGACAGAAAACAGATTCTTATTCCTCCCACCCCGTCTAGACAAACATAGAGACTACTATTGTTGCACAAACTAGAGCCAAACACTTAAGTACCTTGCAGAAAGGCCTCCCAGGAATTCTCAACTAAGTCTGCTGTTATTTTTCTTGATAAAACAGATTAATAGACTCTGGAGAAAACTTTTATTAGTATGTTTGCTTTCCATCTCGCAGTGCAGCATTCATTACAAGCAAATTGATTATTAGTTGTTTATTATCATTATTTTCTTAGAAACATGTTCAAAGGCTCCATAAGTACAGTAACTATTTATGTTTCCCTTACTTTCTTTTCTGCGTTTTCTCACGTTCTTCTCAGTGCATAGGGACATTTTCGCTTGATGTGATATGTGCTATATAAAGACTGTGTATTATCATTATCATTACATATACAAATGATCTGCATTTGTTTTGCTGTTGACATTTGTGAAATTGTCAGTCATAGTCTACTGACTCTAATCCATGTTTATATCTCGATACAAATTACTGAGCTCACAACAAAAATAACCTTTCAAACTTACAGGTAAATAGCATGATTGGAGGTAGTCCTCAACTTGGGGTAAACTAATTTAGAATCAGTAAACTATGCACAG
>JZLH01S0075503.1:0-11844 GCA_001188425.1 Eucidaris tribuloides | reverse complement strand
GCCGATTCATTCATGCAGATATCAATTTGTTGTTCACGGGATTCCTTCTCGAAATAGCAGCAATGCTAGTACTTTGTCATTCTTTTTTATTTTTAAGAACTATTCCATTATACCATTGTCAACTGCTAAATCCCACTTTCAGTATTCCAACCACTGAACATCCTTACCTCATAAAAAGGTAAAAGTTTTTCTGTGCACTATATAACAGTCTACAGCAGCTTGAATTCTGTTTGTATTTCAACATTTGTTCCTCCTGTGTTTTTTGTAGTATTATCCTGTTATTGGAAGACATTTCTACCCAAATCCATGTCAACAAACCAAGCATCAATGATGAGCTAAGATATGAAACCTTTTGAACTTAAATCATTATTGTTTTATATCCAATGAATTATCAAATTCAAACAATATAGGTTACAAGTGCCAAGTCATGTGCTGACATGGTAAATTCAGTATTATCCGGGAAATGTAATGACAGTGAGATTGTGTGTCATTAAATGGTTTAGATGAACAACTTATTAGGAGAGGGGAACTGTTTGAATTTAAAGCAACCCCTCCTCCCCTCCTCCCCCCCCCCAACAAAAAAAATCCTTTGCTCTGCGGAATTCAATACACAGCACGGTATTTCAAAGGATTCATCAATCTTACAAAAAAAGAACCATATCAATTCAATGAAATCTACGCTAACACTGATGGAATATTGATCACATGGACTCAAAGGAAATGCCGGTACTGTTCTCTCGGGGTGGGGTTCGGGAACCATTGTTACTACTTAATGAAGCCTTTGATTTCCAAATGAATCAAATATCACAGGTGCACACATCAAAGAGTAACCAAAGACCGACGGTTGCTATAATACCATGGAAACGCATCGGACGGGATCATCTGATAAGAACTGAATCTTTTTGTCATTTACAACACAGAAAAATCAATTACATTTTATTCCTGTTGTGATCCTAGTTCGGCTGTCCATATTAATAGACATTTGAAATAGAGAGTGTGGTCTATCTGTTCACTGTTAAAACCAACTTACATGTAAAAATGATGCTGCCACACTGCATATGTACAGTGCATCCCAGAAAAAAAACAACCCTAAAACACAGGTTCATTGTGTGGAAGCAATGGGGCATATGATTGAAAAAAAACATACTCAAAATAAACTTTGACTTATGCTCTTTCAAGTGATACATTAAGCAAACTTATTTATTCATCCATCTTTGAGTACAACGACTTTGACAATTTAATGTCAAAAAACATTTGCTACACTTGTTGGTAATTGGTACTGAGCACTAAGAGATGTCCATCTCTTCCTTTTCTGATGTGCTGAGGGTCTCAGCTGAGTCAGCCAAAATGTGTAGCAAATGAATGTTCACATTAATTTTTCAAAGCCATGGACACAGAGATGCATGAATAAGGACCACAAGTCAAATTTTATTTCAAACATGTTTTTTCAATCATACACCCTATTGCTTCTGAAAAATTTAGCCTTTCTGTCAGGGTTCTGTTTTTTTTTCTGGGATGCACCGTACAGGTAAATTCTCACATCACAAAAGATGTCAGGTATAATGCCTTGAGTGCTGACAGTGCCCCAGTTTGTATATTATAGCAAGATTTACACTTTTTCTTAGAGGCCAGTTAGGCCGTGGTTATTGATTACTAAGATGTGAACATGTCTTCACTTTAATATCAAATCCAGATTTCTTTTTTTTTCTGGGATACATTGTAAAACCATGGTCAGCCATAAGTATAGTACCAGTGCCTTCCTGTACAAAGGCTGCTGTCCCATTAGAAATTCATAGCATTAGTGGCCTTTGAGGGGAGGCCATGAATGGAGGTGTACACATGTCACCATAATTGGCCATTAATCAATTATTAGGAAATTACTAGAAGTGAAAGCCTCCTTTAAGCTCAAATTTAGAATAATAAACAGTGGTTTGAATTTCAACTACCGCCCTGTAATTGCATTGTGTAAAACAACAAAGCTTGAATAGAATATTGATTTTAGCTTGGAATACAGTTGTCACCACACTACAGCCTGTATGCAATATGTCAGTCATTGTTTATGTCACTTAATCTAAACAATACCTGTAGGCCAGATATGTTTCATAAACATGCCCGTATTGTACGATCATATCATTTTCACATCGATGTTAAATCAATTGGTCTTGGAAAACGCCGTGTTTGTGCGCTAGTGTGACAATACCTCGACTCCTGGGGGCATCTAATTCATCAGTTTGCAATTTGTGATTGGGGATTTTTCGCTTGGAAAATACATATCTATCTCTCTAGCTTGGATTACGAGTCATGTGGAAGGGGTAGGCTGCTAAATATACGAGCTATACTGTAACGGGGCTCATGAGCAGGCAGTGAGATATCAGGGTGCAATCATACAATAAGAGACCCTTAAAGCATCAATGGCAATTCAATTTTTGTGAATAGATATCACTCATCTTCCAGATGGAATGAAAGGGTTTGTTTGCTAACATTTTTGTGGAATATATTTTCTTTTTATCTCTATCTAATGCCTACAGCTGAAAGCAAACATACATGTAATGTATATGGGTATTCTCAAAACAACTTTACATGTGCTTTAACCTCAAACATCATCAAGTTTATTCTCTCTCTTTTACTTTCTTCTTTAACAAAGTGAACATATACATATCCTTTCAATATACGCCACACAAAATGTCAACAAAGCCATTCACTTCCTTTTCTATCACTTACTGTTCTTTGCAAAATGGACACCATCCCTGTGGTGGCAAGCCTCGTATATCAATTTATAGTGAAAATGAGGTTTTTCTATAATCTTGTACCTACAAAAAAAAACTAACGTGCTTGAAAGTCTAGCACTTCCAACTACTTCATTTCAATCAGGGGCTGAAATTAGGGAAGAACGAATGATGGAACATACCAGATGAGGTGGGGGAGGGGTGAGGGCCATGACTGCGATGCATGCCTACTTTCTCCTCCTACAGGGTTGGCAGGAGTGGGAAATACTGGCAGTAAATAGGCCTATTGGTAAATACCACCTTGATAATTTTCTAGGAAAATGGGAAATAACTGGAAATAGAAGAAAATACTATAAAATATATTTCTTGAATACTTTCAGGTATTGCCCAGGTGTTTCCCGTGTATTTTGTAGCATTTCTCTGTACCTCCCTATACATATTGAGTGCTTCCCAGCATTTACCAGGATTTCCCAGGATTTCCCACCTGGGCAGGAAATACTGAAATTTCCCGAGAAATTGCCAACCCTGGTTCTAAATGACCCCACCTCCTTCCCACAACTGCCCCATCATTGCAACTGGTATTTAAAATGGATAGACACATTCATCTCAGCTCCCATCTGCCCCACCCCTCTGTATACCCCTCTGATAAAAGATGCAAGATGCGATAATTGCCCCATCACATTGCAAAAGCCATGGCGCCACCATCAAATGTTCGGAAATTAATGTTCTAGTCGTTGATAAGCCTGATTGATGGGGGACATTTGGAACGTGGCATTTTATAGTGAAAAAAGGCGCTGGGCATGCAATGAATTAAGTAGCAGCACATAAATCATGAATTTAAAGGTCAAGTCATTTAGTTTGCTGTCTGTCACTAGTTCATTGAAGAAATAAGCTGCAAGTCATCCATAACAATGATTTCCGAAATTACTCATCTTTCTCCAAATTTTGGAAGAAAAATCCAAGGAAGTTTCTATTTCTGAAAGTATAAAGTTTGTGTTTGTAAACTTCTTTAAGAAGTATAGTGTCCTATTGGATACATTTCTTTGGAAAGTATCCAACCCAGCAGGACTTATAAAGGATTATGGTGTTTAATAATAATAATAATAATAATGAAACATTTTTGTATAGCGCATAATACACATAGGCAAAATAGCATGTCTCTAAGCGCTTTTTACAAAAGGAGTGGAGATGATGCACTGGGTTCGGAATTATTTACAAAATGCTAAATAAGTGTGTTTTTAAATTATTTCTGAACTAGAGTTAATTTGATCCTTATTTTGTTATGCTCCTCCACTTTTCTTTGATTCATCATACGCATTTCATTTAAAGTACTATTTTGTTTTATTATTAAATAATAGATAATGTCTTTATGTATGTTTTATGTATACTGTTTCAAGACTGTACAAAACAAGTTAGGACAAATTGAATTGAATCAATCTAAATTGGACAGAATTTTATGATTGGTAATTTCATGAACGACACAAACAGGGACATACAATGCCAATACTTATACACAAAAAGTTAATTTCTAGTGATGAAAAGAATATCACAATTTTCATTTTTCTTAGCTCTTGTAAAGGTAGGTCAGCCGGAATATATTTTATCTTCCAAGATCATTTAATCATCTTCTTTTTTTCTTTCTCCTCCTTCTTCTTCTTCTTCTTCTTCTTCTTCTTCTTCTTCTTCTTCTTCTCTTCTTCTTCTTCTTTCTTCTTCTTCTTCTTCTTCTTCTTCTTCTTTTCTTCTTCTTCTTCTTCTTCTCCTCCTTCCTCTCCTCTCCTCCTCCTCCTCTCCTCTCTCCTCTCTCCTCCTATCTGTTTCTTTTCTTTCTTTCTTTCTCTTCCTTTTCTCCTTCTTCCCTCCTCCTCCTCCTCCTCCTCCTCCTCCACCACCTCCTCTTTCTTGTCCTCCTTCTCCTTTTTCACCTTTTTTGATCCTTCTTCAGCAACCACTTGCCTGTTCAGTCATGTGAGATGGTCACTTGCTTGCCCAACTACGGTTTTTCGTCTACTCTGAAAATATTCAATCAGCTATGTGTATACCTTTAATCAAACCCCAGATTGATTTCCAAGCGGCATCCATTATAGCTGCATGCATGAATGCCATGATTCGGCCCCTGAAATTTCACCTGCACTCCCTGGATAATGATATCATCCCATAAAACCTATTCTCAATTTTATGTTGCCAGACTTAATGACATCAATTATGCTCTCCACTCCTAGGTGTAGCTGTGCATTCATAATGCTTAATGTAGTAGTCCAACAGGGGACCATTATACTGAAGCCCATAGTTTACCAAGGAGATAAATGCTTAACACTTTGGTTGTTGGGCTAAACTCCAGGCATGCTAGCCATGAACTGGGAGAAATAAATTCTCGGCAATTTGTAATGAAGTAAATTACCCAGCATAGCCTGGTGGTTACGCCGCTGACCAGATAACAGTAGGTTTCAGGTTCAAGTTCTATTGGGTCACTCATTTTCTGAGTCATTAAAAAATAACAGATCAAGCATTTGATGTTATTCATCATTGATTTGATAATACAAAGCTGAACAGCAAGCTTGTTCTGCATACCTTTCATAATTCACTCCAACTGGGGGCTCATCAAATATTGGGGTCAGACATAAGGAATGGTTTTTCAGGTGTTTGTAAAGTAAGTATACCCTGGCCTTGCTGTTACCCAGCATATAGTCTTGTTTTTGGACCGCTGACCGTATACCAGTTAGGTTTTAGGTGCAAGTTCTGTTGGGTCACTCATTTTGGGGGTCATTAAAAAAATAACAGATCAAGCATTTGATTTAATTTATCATTACTTAAAACAGAGATGAACAGCAAACTTCTTTTGAATAAACTGGATTGTTTCACAACTCTTTGCATAACCTTCCCCAAATGTATGATTTTGTCTTTTAAAAAATCAAATGTAACTTAAACACAGGTCTATTTTTTACACATTTAGCTGGTTCAAAGTGTATTTTTTTCTTCATATTTTTGGTCTTCAATTTATTGTTGTCTAAAGTTGAAATGAACAGGTATATTAATTGTCTTCTTGGTGAATCAATGTGCCATTAGTACCCTGCTATTAAGGTTCAACGAGGTGAGCTGACCAATGTGCTGTCAATGCACAAAATGTAAAATTCTATTGCAGCTATTAATTCAAACTGCAACAACAACAACAAAAACACAAAACAAATGACAAAAAATCATTAAGGTATGCATCATTGATTTGCGAAGCTTCCCAATTTTGCTTCAATTTAATTCAGCTAAAAAAAATCTTTCAGGATTTGGGATTTATACTTTTGGAACGATAAAAGATAAACTGTTGTATTCACACATTAAAAAGGTTGTAAACATAGTTGTTAGTTACTGGTAGTGTACACTTTCAACCGGTTGGAGACGATTTGATTTCAATATATATGTACATGTATATTTTTTTACCATAGACCTTATTTCATACAGTGTACTTAGTCTCCCAGAGGTTAGAATAGAATAAACAGCCATTACAACATACTAGTAATTACTATCAATTTGTAATAGTCTTTATAAAAACAGGGCATTCTTACCCCAAGGCTTAAGGAAGGATTTCTTTGAATTTTGATATTAAAAATGATTTAGCTAATTTTGGGTTGATGGAAACAAGCTTGGGTGTCCAAATCAAGAGCATTATCTTTATAATGGGTAACAAAGTTATATTGATTGTTTTGTGTTGGGTAA
Organism: Eucidaris tribuloides; assembly: GCA_001188425.1. Taxonomy (NCBI): domain Eukaryota; kingdom Metazoa; phylum Echinodermata; class Echinoidea; order Cidaroida; family Cidaridae; genus Eucidaris; species Eucidaris tribuloides. The sequence goes on along the minus strand of JZLH01S0075503.1, from coordinate 5,410 downwards.
TGCTGTGATTTTTATCAACACAGGCAGGTGTGCACGTACACGCCCATTTGTTAATGTAGTGCATTAGCCAAGTCCTTCATAACACTATCAGTAGCAGGTTAATAGGTGTGCTACTGTATGGCCATTATACATGTACGTACAGCTGACAACCAGGAGCATAAGGGGGGGGTGTCTCCTAGTTCCAAGCACCCCCCATTTTTTTTTTGCTTTTGTTTCTTTTGTTTGATTTTACATTTAATTGGTTTGTTTGTTTTGCAGGGGAAAGGTTGAGTTTGTTTTTTTGTTTGTTCATTCTGTAAACTCTTTCACTTGATTTAAAGACACGAGCCACCAGTACCACCCACCCCCCCCCCAAAAAAAAAAAAATCCTGCCAATACCCTTGCTGACTTCTTTGATGGAGACAAGTAGAAATGGAGCCAGGTGTTGGCTATATTACACAATAAGACAATAATGGAGATGAAATGTACATGATGCAACAAGATTTGTGACCCTATTAAATAAGGATTCCCAGGCTTACCAAAATCAAGTATCGATCTGTTTCAATTTTGTTGAAGCCTTTTGTTTTCAAAAATTAAAAACAAAGACACGCCCTTGACACTTTTCATATCTTTTCATCAAACCCACTGATCAATCAGTTACAAGATTTTTCAGGCATTTGTTATCCATACTATAAGTAATAACTATAGATCTACAGGAAATATCACCATGTGCAGTTGAAATCTTAGATCTCAGTCTCCCCCCCCCCAACTCAATTTAACCCTAATGAATACACTATTTTATGGTTCAAGATCATTTCAGTCATTGGCTCCTGAACTATGAAATAATATCCCTGACACAACAAAAACATAAAAAAACTATTGATCAGTAAAGCTTCCCTTAAAACAAGCTTTTTCATGTTGGATAACTGAATTTGTTGAAGGTCAAATGGTCCTCTCTCTCTGTCCCTTTTTTCCCCAAAGCGCATAGGGATGATGTATATATTGTGATATGTGCTTTATAAAATGATTCATTATCATCATAAAGTGAAGATAGGCATATATATACATCAACATATAATTTTGAAAAAGAATTCAAAATTAGACATGCACCTCGCAGTTGTCCTTGAATGCAGAAAAATATGCGCATACATCTTTCTGACTGTCTTGAGCACAATGAGCTCGTTGAGAGCTCGCTTTATAATCATCCATGCTGAATTATTCACATTCAAGAGCTTCGACACTGACCCAACAGTTTATAATGCATGATGCGGATAGGATCTCTGGTGAATGGTATAAAGCCATTGCATAGCACGTTGTTGAATTAATCAACGAGCTGCAAAGAAAAAAAAGGGACCTATTGCATAAAGGATTCAGCGAGTTCACAAAGATTTTAGCAGTGTATGCAATAACTGTGATTGTGGGGAATATATATTTTGGTGAAATTACAGCCCAAATACAGTTTTGGCAAATGGTAAAAAGCAGATTTTTTAGTTTATTGTGCTTTTTAGATAGACCTATATCATCCATTAATGCCCTGAAAATTACACACTCTGAAGTTTCCACGTTTGAGAAATTGACGGAAAAATACAACAGGCAATCGACCATTTGGCGTACGATGCGAATACCACCTATTGAACTTTGAATTTTGATCTTTTAATTAGCTGGATCAAATCTGAACAAAATATTTCAGGTGAGCTGCACGTCAGTGTTGCTCACTGTAAACATCTGAACATCTGATATTTGTGTAGGAATATGGTATTTGCAAACACTTGACAGCCATATTACCAAAACAAATCTGAAAATGGCAGTGTCACTTTTATAACCTATAAGTGGGATCACCCTTTCCCTTCAGAACAAAGGTATAGTTTCATCACCTTTCCCCTTGTCTGACTATGGAATAGGTTACACTTTTGACTGGAATTCAATATGTAATGTGATGTATGTTACATGGACATAATGCGCCTACTGATTATGTCAAAAGCTACAGTATCATTTCCTCATTTCAGCATTATATTATTTTCCCTGTATAATTATGTAAAAACAAAAAATTATTTAATTCCTTCCATTAGAATTCTTGATGGGAATCACTATAAAATTGGCATATTGTGTTCATGTACCATACATTACATTATATTGCATTCCAGTCAAAAATATTAATCTATTGTGGAGTCACAAAAGGGAAGAGGCAATGAATGTATACACTTGTCAATAGGGAAAGGATCATCTTACGTAAACAAAGGTAATAACAGTGGCACTGTCATTTCAGATGTTTTGGTAATATGGCTGTCAAGTGTTTGCCAATACCATAGTCCTAAACGCATACAGCACTCTTAATATTTATATAGTATTGGATGCACTTGAGTGGTATATTGTATATATATCGCATTCAGAAGGCATTCAACTTGTGCAATATCCATGCTGATAATAATATTGGATTTCTTTCATGGTATATTGTATATATACGTTAAACCATGAAAGAAATCAAATATTATCATACACAAATTTAAGGAAATGTGCAAGAATATGTTGTAATATTTGCAATTTTATTGATAAATGCACATAAAGCTCTCTGTATTTCACCCTCCTGCACTTCATTGCGCACTTCATCATGTTAAAGTAATGTGCACCACTGTTATACGTGCTCGTGCTAACACAAACAGCGTTGAATATTGGCTTCAGTGTTTAATATTGTAACAATATTACAGTCTTATTCTCCATTGATAAGGGTAACAAAAAATACATAGGAGAGGTAATATGCTAACAATATTGCATGCCATCAAGCAAACCCCTAGAAGGAAAGTAAGTACAAGGTTTTATCATATCGAAAAAGCAGCTTATGTAATAATTACATAAAGTGGATAACTCGGTAGAACAACAGTGCATTCCTCTTAAAGCCATATGCTAACAATGACCACAGTTTTAAAAAAAAATGTGAGCTACATAATCCTCCATGCTCTAAGCATCTTTGATAAGGTCTAACAATGAAGCCCTGAAAAAACTGTTCTTCAAAATTATTATTTAGTGCTTGATTGGATTCACCTGCCCATTTCCTCCCATAGACTTACTGTGTGTATACAGTATATAGGCTATTTTGTACTCCACCCGAGTACTAATTGTTCACTCATCCATATCTTGCCAGTGGCAGCATAATTTTCCAAACGTTTGTATTCTAGGGTGTTTAGTAGTCCAAATAAGCACTACTTTGTTCAGATATCACAGTTTGCATTTTTTTTTTTTTAATTGAAGCAACACAATGTAAGCCTGTATCTTTAAGCATATTATGCATCAACAGTGACAGAGACCTGACATCACAGGGCAATCCTCACGGAAGACAAGATAATCATATCTGACATTGATGAATATCAATGGAGCCGAGGTCAGCATAATTCTCAAAGCTAAATGGGAAGCCATTGATTTCCGATCCATCACGTAGGTTCATCAGAGAAAGAAATTTAATCCATCATGGCATATAGATTTATATCTTCCATTTAACCTCTCAAGAAAACCCTGGGGCAGGAAAAGTGATCATCATAAAAAAAATAAATAAATAAATTACGGTGTTAACGTCTTGACTGTAACTTCAGTTCAAACGATAACATCAGACAGCTGTTACATTATAAAACTTAATGTAGATCTACATGTTATTGTTGCATTATTTTTTTATATCTCTCCTTCAGAAAACAGGCTAACTGCATTACATTCAAGTAGATTGGAAATGGGGTAGTTTACAATTATCACACCTAAGACTTCACTTTGGATTTTGATAGTGATCAATTGATCATGTGGAGTATAACAATGTTCCTGACAAATTTTTGTTATATACGTGTACATTTACTGGTACATTGCGAAGTTTCAAATCTCTACAAGTTTGACAACAGAATTATATATTGGACCCGGACTTATTGTAAAGAGTGATATTTTAAATAAAATGCTTTTGAGTCACTGTGAAACAAAAATTACAGGCAGACTCAGGTGAGGATCAAACCCATGACCTCCTGATTACCACACAGGCATCATGACCACTAGACCATCAAAATGCTTGATAGCTGGAGTGGTAATTTTAGGTTCTTATCCACCTAGGCAGCAGGACACTGCAGATTATCATAGATGATTATAATCTGTTGCATCAGTTCAATAATCAAAGAATACATCTTGCTTATCTCATAAATGAATAAGCATGAATCAGCATTAGTTTTGTTTAAAGGCAAATTGTCATTTTTGCATGCCTAAAAATTAATATTGTGTAAATAAACTGGTATATACATGTAGAAATAACTGGTATATACATGTAGAAAAAAAAAAGCCATTCAAGAACTGTAACAAAATTCAAGGACCACAGACTCAGAATTATAGTGACCGTTAGACTCTGATTTGAATTTTTGTCTCAAGACAAAAATTCCTAACATAGAACACACACACAAAGCTGACCGTTAGTTTTTGGGAGCGTTTTTCAAATTCCGGGTACTAACTGATCTTCAGATGTCCTTTATAAATAGCCTGAGGGCTGCTAGCTTGAGTGATGGTTTGCTCTAAAGTGAGACGGATGCAAATGAGATTCTCTGCATTTAACCCATTCAATACTAAGACCACATATTTGTGGTTTGCCTTTTTATCTTGGGATGTGGCTGTATTTACCCCATCTAATGAATATGCTAAAGAAGAGAAAAATATCAGCTATTCAATGAACAGGGTGCTACAATGTCATAATGAATATTTATTTTGTTATGAATATTTAAATGACATTTAACTAGAATATTCAATAAACTCATCAAATTGGCAATGGCTGTTGTTCTGATGAGGCTTTGGGTTGTTCCACTTTGTTGGTGGGTGATGTATTGAACTAATTGAGAAGCATGTATTGTACGGACGTGTTTTTCTTTTGTATGTCATTTAAAAGTGAAATTCATTCAATTAAAAATTATTTTTAATCTTAAATTTCACAAGAAAATTAAAATCCTAAAAATTTTCCAAATAAATAATTAATTAATTACACTAATGTTTGACACATCATTCAATACCCATTACCCTTTATATGTAATAGACTATTCCAGTATGTTGCCGATTTGATGAAAAGGCAAATTTGTAGTGATTATTACTCTGGACAGGCTCTAGTATTGAATGAGTTAAATCTTAATATTCTGAAGCCTCCATTCCTCGCTGTGATATGGAAAAAGGGACAAAATCCTGGAAATGGGAAGTTTGACAAAGAAAATTGGAAATCACGTAATGCTGAAGTAATAATTTCAAAATTGGTAGTAAATTACAAAATAAACAAATTCTCTTAAATCATTCTTTCACTAAATAATACCATTACCAAACATGAGAGTAACTTTAACCCGTTGGAGACTAAGTACGAGTTAACTCGTGTTAGGGTCTATGGAAAATGCGTGTTATAGTGAAATCATATCGTCTCCAACAGGTTAATCACCCT
>JZLH01S0075501.1:0-10900 GCA_001188425.1 Eucidaris tribuloides | reverse complement strand
CGCCGGAGCAAATGTCGCCTGAGCATTTGTCGCTGGAGCATTTGTCGCACCTTCGGAGCAATTGTCGCCGGAGCATTTGTCGCGGAGCAAATGTCGCAGAGCATTTGTCGCATTTTTCGGAGCAATTGTCGTCGGAGCATTTGTCGCCGGAGCATATGTCATGGAACCACAATTTGTCCCAGATCAAAAAATCTTTTATAATGAATAATTTTCCCGATGAGATATACCTGTAATAATAACTATGTTTTTTTTTCCTTCTTTCATGCGATGCAAACTTATTAATTATTGTTCACGCATTAATGAATTTGAACTATGGGCAGTGTTGCTACGTAAAAGTCTTTTGCTCCCGTAGGTTTTTACTTTGAATTTCCTTTTTCGGCAGTAATTGAGATTTTATTGGGAAAAAATCTGATTAATATGCACCATGTTTTCTTTTGTTTGACACTTCATACGTAAAAAAAAAAAAATGAATGATGTATGCAAGATAAAAAATACATTAAGAATATGCATGAGCACAACAATAGGTCAAAGGCTTGGTTCCTTTCCTCTTGACAAGGAATTTTTATGGTGGTTGACTGCTTGCTGCAGAAAGCCAGATTAATGTATGCATTTTGGATCATTTCGGAAAACAAGCATCTGTTTAGATTGTCGTTCTCAATTCTACATGACTCATTGTTTACATTTGAGTTTTATCATATCAAAAAGCCAAAAAGCCAGAGGAATTTTGTCCATATGCTTCAAGTGGATAATATCTTGAATGTATTCAACCAAAGCATTTTGAATTTCAGATGTTTTCCTGAAAATGAATTTATAATAATATCGCTTCCGGTTGTCTTTACTCAACCAATCTTGAATTAGCAGGTTAAAAGTACGGAAGAAAAAAATATGCATTCCAACATTACCTATGTATTGATTGCTGTTCATATTTGTTACTGAAATATGGAAATATTATCATTAATCCAGGTTTCGTTGTATTTGACCCACGCTTTATAATAATTAACCTCAATAGCACCTTGCTGTTTGCCAAATTTATAACTGATCCAGATTATTACCTGCAACTGTTCGCTTGGTTACACCGGCACTCATTGTGAGGAAGACTTTAACTCCTGTGCTGGCGATCCTTGTTTTCCCGGTGTTCTGTGCACCGATGATTCTCCACCCAGCATCCTCCCTGGATGTGGGAACTGTCCGTCAAACCTCATGGGTGATGGTTTCACCTGCATTGGTAAGAAAAAATAATTGCATCTAATGAAATCGATGTACACAGACCAAAAATGTCAGATTTAAACATAGACATTATTGGCAGGGAAAAGAGCGAAATCAAATAAATGTCAATACATTAAGGAGATAATGTATCGCTGGCTGTTTTACACCTTGTTTCATACATGTTATCAACAGGTTTAATGGATATTCTTGTTCAGTTTTATTAGTCTTATTATATTATTAAAGAGCAAAATTAAATAAACGTCAACGCATTAAGGACATAATGCTCACCTTGCTACTTTAGACCACGTTTAATATTATGTTATCAATAAGTAGAATGGACATTCTTGTAAAATTGTGTTAATCTGAATAAAAATTGTGTTCTTGTTCACCGACGATATAAGTGAGCAGAGTATGGTAAGTAAAAGAAGTGTTCTTATTAATTTATTGATTTTCTTATTGATTGATTGATTGATGGATTGATTGATTTATGTATGTATTCATGCAATCTTATTTAAAAACAGGGTAGTCTTTTCAGTGCCAAAAGGCTTGCTTTTTCCAGAGAGCCCAGTAAACATGAATATAAGATACAAATTTGACCTTACGGTATAATATACAAAACCACAAAGATGGTGATATATAACATTACAAAAATAAACTCCTAAAAAAAAGTTTGGAAATCTGAGTTTGATCGGTAATATCTCCCGTTTCGTGGTAATAATCATTGCAAGCATGGTATCATCGAAAAGATTATTTAATTGTCTTTAACATGATGTCCTACTTATTATGACTTTATCATCAGGGAAAGGGCGGTATCTTAAAATGTGGTGTAAAGTGTAAATTGAAAAGCTGCAAAATGACCCAAGTTCGGCAAGTCACCCAATTTTTGTTGTTACTCATGAGTGAGTTCCCCAATGTCTCTTTGGTTGTTATGCATTCTAATGTGAACACTGACATGGATTGAAACAAAGACCTGCACAACTAAGCTATAACAACAACAACAAAAAGTGAAAAAATAAACAAACAAACATGTATGGGCATTTGAACACTTGACATTAGGCATTTAATCTTACAGACCTTTCACCACATAAACACAGGTAACAAAACAGTTACAGGGTCTGATTGCATGGATTTCATGTTTTTCTTCACGTGAATCTTTGATTTCATCAATGTTCATTGATTTACTGACATAACTGAGATTTAATGGGTTGGATGACCCACGTGCTCCACCGACTCGCGCTAGCACCACTTCCACACGCTTGTTGATTGACGTTGGAATTCGTGCTGTGAATGTAATTTCCACTCGTCTAATTCAGTAATTGACTGCAGACCTGGCAATGTGTTCGCATTGTGACTCTGCAACCCCCCCCCCCCCCGAGTTGTTCCCATAAGTGTTTAATGGGGTTGAAATCTGGGCTTCATGCATGCAGGCCAGCCCATTCTCGTGATACCTTCTCCCTGAGAAAATCCATGCAAATCAAGCTCCTGCCAGTTTTTTTTTTAATTACTTTGTGGTGTTAATGTGATGAAAGATCTGTGAGATTCAATGCCTAATGTCAAGTTTTTATACGCCAATACATGTTTGTTTGTTTATTTTTTTCACTTTTTGTTGTTTTTGTTATTAGCTTACTTGTACAGGTGTTTGTTTCAATCCATGTCAGTGTTCACATTAGAATGCTTAACAACCAAAGAGACATTGGGGAACTCACTCATGAATAACAACAACAATTGGGTGACTTACCGAATTTGGGTCATTTTGCAGCTTTTCAATTTACACTTTACACCACATTTTAAGATACCGCCCTTTCCCAGATGGCATAATTATAATAAATAGGGTATCATGTTAAAGACAATTAAAAAATCTTTCCGATGATACCAAACTTGCATTGATTTTTACTATGAAACGGGAGATATAATCGATCAAACTCAGATTTCCAAACTTTTTTTGAGGAGTTTATAATCATAATAAGATTAAACTAAATTTAAAACCAAATAAAACAAAACGATAGATAACGAAACCAGGTGATAAACGAAGAGCAGAGATTTCATGTAAGTATTGGGGGGGGGGGGGCAAATAATCATACTTGTGGGCATTTAAAAACTTAAAGGCAGTGGATCTCATTTGCAAACATCCCCGCAGACCAGGAAAAGATAACCTATGCCCTTAAGTTATTGATGAAGGGCATGTCGGTGAAATCTGGGGGTCAGTGATTGCCTAGAATTTGAAAACTGCAAAAGAAAAACAGTAGCCGTTTAGTGTACGTTCTACGGTAGGAATTTTTTTCTCGCGAGAAAAAATTCAAATCCGAGTCTAACAGTCACTATAATTCCACTAAAACTGAGTTTCTAGCTCCTATATTTTGCTAAAGGTTCCCAGATGGCATTTTCTTCTAAATGCCATTGTATTTACACAATGTTAATTTTTAGGCATGCAAAAGAGATCCCCTGCCTTTAACATTAGCCAATTAATCTCACAGACCTTTCACCACATTAACACCATAAAGTAATACAAAAAAGTGGCATTAGCTTAATTTTCATGGATTTTCTCAGAGAGGGGGTATCACGAGAATGGGCTAGCCTGCATGTAGCCCAGACCACAACCCCATTGAACATTTGAGAGATCGACTCGGTCGGGCTGTACAGAAGAGAGTCACAAATGGCACAACATTGGCAGGTCTGCGTCAATTACTGATTGACGAGTGGAATGCCATCCCACGGCAACGAATCATAAAGCTCATCAACAGCATGGCGAAGCGGTGCCAGGTGGTGGTGCGGGCACGTGGGTCATCCACCCGATACTGAACTCTGATCATGTCATTAAAATCAATGAAAATTGATGAAATCAAAGACCCACGTGAAGATTAATATGAAGACCCATGTAAATCAAGCTCCTGCCACTTTTTTGGTTAGTTTGTTGTGTTAATGTGGTGAAAGGTCTGTGAGATTAAATGCTTTGTGTCCAGTTTGTAAATGCCCATATTTTTTTTCTTTTTTACTTTTTATTGTTGTTGTTTGCTTAATTATGCATGTGTTTGTTTCAATCCATGTCAATGTTCACATTAGAATGCATAACAACCGAAGAGACAATTAGGAAACTCCCCCATCAACAACAACAAAAATTGTGTGACTTACCGAACTTTGGACATTTTGCTGCTTTTGAATTTACATTTTACACCACGTTTTAGAACACTGCTCTTTTCCTGATGGCATAATCGTAACAAGTAGGGTATCATTTTAAAATAATCTTACAGATGATACCAAGCTTGCAATGATTATTTCTACAAAACGGGAGATACAACTGATCAAACTCAGATTTCCAAACTTTTTTTCACGTAGTGAAGGCTATCTTGGTGCTGTATATAATGTTTTTTTTTTAAGTCAAGGAGGGACAATTCCCGAAGAAAAGAATCGAGGGAGAGACCCCCCCCCCCCCGACATCGCCGCCCATGGACGCAATAGTTGCGACTTCCACTAATGTACGATTATAACAGGAATATTCAAGGAATTTACTGCATCAAGTGTACAAAGACAGGTTGATTGACCATTTTGAATTGATTGTACATGCCGTACGAATCATGTTGGAAGATTGTTGCAGATACTGGGTGCTATGAATGAGTGGTTTTTTTATTCAGTATTGACTTTTAGAATAAAGGGTGGATTTAAGGTCGAATGGATGACATAATATATAGGGCGTTTTGTAGCAAGATCATTCAAGTAATACGGTGTTTAGTCATTAAGTATTTTACAGACAGAAGTGCAATACTGATACTTAATTCTACTGTCAACCCTTTGCAGTTTCTTTAGTGCTTTCATTAAAAACTAATCTTACATTATCTTTCGCTAAATATCTTGCCTGTACATGATTTAATGCAATATCAATTGGGTATTTTATGTATCAGTGTTATAGATATATTTTACCTTCATCTCTAGCGCAATACTGTAAATTAAACAGTAGTATTCATACATACCCTACCAGGAATGCTAATAAGTTCCACATTTCTAAAGTCCGGACATCACTGTATTTAAACTCAATTTTTCACCAAGGTCCAGTCGTTTGGAATTCCATACCGAAAGACATTCGCAATGTAAATACTTTAAATGTTTTTAAGTGTAAATTTAAAAGGTATTTTTTACAGGAGAACAATTGATCTACCTAATTGAATGTATTTCAAAAATGTAAATGGCATTGTATTTATTTGTTTGTTAGTTGTTTGTTTGTAACATGTCACTCTATGCAGGAAACGTATCGATTTGATATTCAAACAGAAACTTTTCGCATCTTCGTAAAACGATACCACAAACCCTAAATAACATGTGAATGTAGAAACAATTGAGCTTGAAAATATCGAATGACAAATATGTTGCGATGTTGTTTTTTTTAACGGAGAATGAAAATTTAGAAATCAAACTGAGCAATGTGAATATTAATGTTGTTGAAAATATTAAATTTGGGGAAATATGGTTTAATCAGCAACTTTCAAAGTCAACCCACATGCAAAATGTCACAGAAAGATGTCCAAAAAAATGAACATAATGCAGAGTTTATAAGGTACAGACTGGGGTGCTGACACCCAAACATTGTTAATGCTATACTGATCGAAGTATAAGACCGTTATTAGAATTTGGCTGCGAAGCATACGATTCAGCTCCTGGACGTATTAACCCTAAAAGGCTGGGGTGGAATCCACTCCCAAGACACTTTGCATGTAATGTCCACAACCCGTGAGAACTTCACCGCTTCGTTGGACGACTTTTTTTTGTTTGAATCTCGCGCATCTTTTGAGACCTTATTCGCGACGTCCGGGTATGTGGTTCGAAAGTTACGCAACTTTTCGTACTTGCGTGTTCCACCAAAAATAACTCAAAACGTGAAATCCTGTGCAAATTGTGTTTTTAGCCCAAATTCATAAATGTATGATTATAATAAATGATTGAATTTAGTTAATTTTATGCTGTTTATGATCGCAAAAGTGTCCCCGACAAATTTCATTAAAAAAATAAAAAAAACAAAGCTCCAAACACACAAAAATACATAAAAATATTTTTAAAACATTACAATCTATAAAGAAAAATCTATTTAAATTCTGATTTCTTTCAAATTGATTTGCGACGAATGCTACAAAGCTGTCTACACCTCCAAAATATCATTTTTGAAGCTTAAGTAATTTAGAGGTAAATTTTAATTTCCTGCATAAATTATAATAATTAATGTGAATTTTTTAAAGGGTAATTAACCATACAGTTCTGTACACTAAGTCTTGGCGACTGTTCGGCGCGATCGCGCAGTCGATGGCCGGCTGTGAGATGGATCTAAAAGACCTGGCTCTTTTAAGGTTAAAGAGCAAACTAAGTTCAATCCGATACCAGGCACTTAAAATGTGTAGTGGTATAGTTTGCACCACATCCCTTGAAGCTCTCGAAATTGAATGTGGAGAATTACCACTTAATCGTCGTCGAAATCTGCTCACTGATCATTAAAAGTTAACTTATCATGTGCAGTAGACAACCATCCAACCAAAGCATGTTTATTTGCATGTTGGCACTATGAATTTCTGGAGTGGAAATGGTGAAGAACATTTTGGCTTTAAGAGCTTCCACAATTACACCAGAACACGTGGATTTTTTTCAGCGGACACTGCTTCACATTCCCCTGGCATATTTTTCATCCCGGACATATCTTTCGAAATTCGAAACCAGAAAATACCCCAAATACACTCCTTGCTGAAAAGAAAAATTCAGCCAACGAAATGATTTACTGTAAATGGAGTAGCCCGGTAACTCACTAAGAATTTACACTGATGGTTCAAAATCCTCCTACGAGTGCAGCAGTTCACATTCCGTTTCTCAGAACAAACTGCAATTCTCGTGGCCTTGAATTGGCTAGATGAATACCGCCCCCTATCAGCTGTTATACTAACTTATTCGTTAATGTCATTCTTAGCTATTGCCATCTGCCAAGAATCAGGAATGATAAATTAAATTTTGCACCTGTGTGCATCTCTGTACTACAGCGGTACACATCATGGACTGTCAGGGAATGATCAGGATGATATGTTTGCAAAACAAGCTTTAAACCACCCCCACGTAAATATACACGATTCCATCACCAGACACGAGATGAAACAGCATATGTATCATTTTTTATCTGGAGCTACGGCAATTCAGATGGGATACCTCTAATAAGGGCAGATTTCTATACCAAATTCAACAAAAATTCAATGAGCCTTTCTTCTCCGACTGTAATGAAAGAAAATATGACATTTCATAGAGTTATACGGACGGTAAAATATAGACTGAACAACACTCGTCGGTTCTATGTTCTGTTTGTAAAGTACTAGAAACAGTAGCCAAAAATACCGGATAAATCGTGTATACAAACACAGTACCGTACAGTATTTTTGTGTGTGTCTGTGTGTGTGCGTGAAAGACATTATAGCGTGCTACACCCGTATGGAAGTCTAGCAAAGTTTGAGATTAACACTGGGTTAAATTCGACGTGTTAGAGTTAGGATTACAGTTAAAATAAGAATGAGGGTTAAATTAGTGTTTTGTAGGTTTGTAAAATTGGTACTCAGCTAACTACAGTATATGTTTATGAACTGTAGCACTATCCGTCCTACAAATAAAAGTATCGCGCAGCCGTATGCCGTGTAAGACACACATACTCGTAGGAGTACTGTAAGTAAAGTTCCTTTCCCTTTTTGTTTTACTTTGTTTAGTTTCCCTGTTAATTCGATGACGGATCAAATATGTCGTGTGCTGAGAGTCTCTGTTTGAAACTATGACGCCCTCGGTTACACTGACTGTTAACTATTAAAACTTTTTAACTATTAAAATATTACGGTGCACGTAACCTCGGGCTTGTAATAGTTTCAACCAGAGACTCTTGTATTAGTATATACTTTATATATTATATCACAACTAACACCTATTGCAAATTCAAATCGTCTTTCTTCTCAAAGATACCAATGAATGCCTGGATGCTTCGTTGAACAATTGTAGTGATGTGGCCAATTGCACCAATGAGATTGGATCATACAATTGCACATGCCAGTCTGGTTACCAAGGGGATGGTGTGACTTGTGCAGACGTGGATGAGTGTTTAAATAGTCCATGCATCTCCACCGCCAACTGTAACAATACAATTGGCAGTTTTAGATGCGAGTGTATAGATGGGTACAGTGGTAACGGCGACCAGTGTTTTGGTAAGTTTTTTTATTGCAATTTTGTGAACACTACCCAAATAGAATATATATAAAGAACTCTTGGATTACTTAGGGACTGCGTAAATATGGTGTAGAAGGTCACAACTTTTCACAAATGTAGACTCAAAATATAATTGTTTGCATGAATCGTACAATGATGTTAGTGTATACACTGTTTGATAGTTAATGTGACTGGATTCTACCTTCAAGGAACTGGTCGTATTTTGAGCTCAAGTTTTAACGACTGGTGTGAAGTATAAACCAGAGGAAGTGTCATGGTATACCGGTCACAATCATGGATTCTCTTGTGAGAGATACATGAGTCAATAATTATACGAGCTGTAGCATTTGAATCTTCTCTAAAATGCTATCCACTAATATCTCAATAAAGGGTCATGCATAAAGTGACCACCTATCAATAAACGACCTTGTATGAAATCCAAACATAGATAAGTATAAAATAACAGATGGAAAACCTGTGAAAGGGCTATGTACAAAATGGCCAAGTGTCAGTAAAGGGCACTATGCAAAGGAACTTTTCAATGTGGACTGTGTACGAAAAAAATGCGTTGACTTTATGACACAATGTAGAAATAGATGTTTTGATTGCAATTGTCACATCTTGTTATAATTAACCTTTTGCACGCAGATGCTGCTTCTGTGCACAATTGTAAAATTAAATTGAACAATCGTAATCATAATTTTTCTCCTCCACCTTGGTACACGAGAACCTAAGCAAAAAAACCTGGTGTGCTTAAGTAACACCTATAGAAACATTACCATTTCCAATACCGCAATAAGGAAACAAAATCAAAGAAATTAACAAAAGAACAATTGTCATTATTATCCATTAGAATAAATTCAGCATTTAAAGGATTAAAAACAATCGTGCAAACTTAAGCAAACAACATTTTAGCTGCACGTAAATAGTAGACGCTTACTTTCAGACTGGTGTTCCTCCTTGGTAGATATTGATGAATGCGAACTCAGAACAGATAACTGCGCCCAAATGTGTAATAACACTGAACCTGGATTCGTCTGTGGATGCATGGAAGGCTTTCAACTTGCTAGTGATAATTCATCTTGCAATGGTAAATATACATATAATTAAACACCGTATGTGGATATCAAGTCACATGATTTTTTGTTTGCAATAATGCACATCTTTTTATTAGCCCCATCTCATTGACTTACTAAATAAATTGGGTTGTTTTTATGACGGGGGGGGGGGCGGTTAAAATTAATTGTAAAAAGCAAAATACGACTGATTATTATAAGTTTTCAGTGCATTTTTTGTGAAGCATTTGCCCTCACGAAATTCATTTAGCATCATATATGATTTGTTTACTACACTAACTGACCAGCAATGGTGTCAGGTGTTCCAAAGAGAGCCATGTCAAATGCAAATATTGGGGATTAATTTCTATGCCTTCGCAACGAAGTTGCCGGAGCCATCATGTTTTCGGATTGTTCGTCCGGCTGTCCGTGCGTCCGATCGTCCGTTACTGATTCTCAATACCGTTATATCTTAAGAACCGCTGATCGGACGTTGATGTAGCTAGGACCAAGTACGTATTATGAAGCAACAATGAATTGTTTAAATTTTGGAGTTGAAATGTCAAAGATCACGATGTCCATCTGATTTAGACTCGTTAGCACTATAACCTAAAAACGGATTATGGGATATTAATGTAACTTGGGACAAGTATGTTTTATAAGAAAACAATGAACTGATTATATTTCAGAGTTGAAATGGCAAAGACCACCGGACCTTGCATACATATGTCATTTCAACTCATTACCTTGTTAACTTAAAGACTTTCCCTCAGGATGGATACATGCATTAATGATGCATTTCAATTTAATTGAATTGGATTGGGGGACATACCCATCGGCTGCGCACAGTTTAACTGCTCTAGTTCTAAAGGATCATTACAGAATAGATTTTTGTAAAAAAAAGGGTTTGACTAATAAGATTTGCTTTTACCATTGCTAATGGGTTTTATTCAAAGTATACTTGAAAGCGTCTACACTTCTTCGGTCATGCTTTTGAATATACAAATATAAATCACGAAATAAGAAATTGTATTTATGTGGATGAAATAATGATTATTTTTCCTTCCTCATCTTTTACAGTCGACGCAAATTTTACTTGCAAAAACAACACTTGCGGAGATTTCACGCTGTGCTACGTTACGAATGGAAATGAGACGTGTCTGTGCAATCAAACTGGCCTGATGCTAGATGGTTCAACTTGTACAGGTATGATACTTTGTTATAGGAAATTTTTTAAAACAATAACATCAATTTGGTATAATAAGGTAGCTTCCTGTGGTTGATTAACCGATTGATTTGTGAATAAATTGATAACATTCCGGATTAAATGACTGAATTATTAAATCTTTATTTGAAACATTTTAACCCTTGCCTTGTTTCGTTTGACAATATGCACTAATCCATAAATGCACTGAAGACAATGAGTAGGGATTTAC
>JZLH01S0075488.1:12478-26584 GCA_001188425.1 Eucidaris tribuloides | reverse complement strand
CCAATCGAATTGATCGTTACAAAGTATATACGGCTACGCAGTGTTTTTTTTTCTTGTATTCCCCGCAATTTTGGGATCGCAATGGAAAATTTGATGTACAGTTCACAACAGTGGGGAACTCTAGTGACAAAATTCTTCTTGTGTAACCCACTGTGGGGTATGCTACGTCGAAACCTACCATTGCGTCACCCGCTGCGGGGTGAATATCAACAGTCTTAATATAAAGAGCACTGAATCATTCAACAGAAACAGAATTTGTCAAATTTGTCAAATTCTGCATCACAAATCCCTCAAAATAACCCTTGTGACTTTTGAAAAATGATATTTTTGTCTTTAATACGTGCTCACTCATATTTGACGTGAAGGATCAATCACATTTTCACACATAAATTGGTCAATCAGTGTAGGAATAACCTTGACAAATTATTTACTCAGGACTGTTACTTAAACAAGTTCTCGTATTTTGAAAAAAAAGGGGTAGTTACTTTTGTTGTTGTGTTTATAGGAAAAACATCGCTTATGAGATTTTGTATATTGCTTGTAATTTCTTGACAAATGATTCCAAACCATAGCATTTTTTTTTCAAACAAACACTCTAAATGCTGCCATAAGACATTAGTCTGTGCTTTAAGCATATGTAGAAATGTTGACACTCTCTTGTTAATACAAATTTCTCATGCAAAATGAGCTGAGTACAACTGTGAAACAGTAAACATGTTGTGCTGTCCGACGTGTGTCCGTCCGTCCGGTTGTCATTATCGTAATAACTTACGAGAATGGTCTGATGGGATTGTGATGTTACAAGGATCAAATTTGTATTATGCACCAATGAACTGATTAAATGTTGGAGTAGAATGGATGAAGGTCAAAGGTCACAGGGCTTAGAACATGTCTGATTTTTTTTTACTGCCGTCCGTCCGTTACCGGTTCTTGTTATCGAATTAACATAAAAATGGCTATTCGGATTTTGAGGTAACTAGGATCGAGTAGGAACTATGTTGGAGCAATGAAATGAATTAAATTTGCGGGAAAAACGGTCAAAGATCACATGTCACAGGGCCTGGAACATGTTTGATTTTGGCTCATTGGCGCAATAATTTGAAAGCTGGTTGGATTTAGATATAACTAGGCTCAAGTACTATAAGGCACCAATAAATTTATACCTCGAACATATCGGATTTGGTCTCTTTACCGCAAAAAATGACTTATCGCACTTTAATATAACTAGGGGTCAAGTAAGAAGTATGATGCACCAATGACCTGAAGAAAAAAAAATCGGACTTGAGAAAGGTCCGAGGTTCCCGAGGCTTCATAAATATGACACGTGTTTGATTTGAATTCGTTACCAATACAGTGTGTCTCAGAAAAAAAAGGAAACCGGACTTCATGACAAAAATATTCTATCATAATGAATAATTTCTTCAATGAATTAGGTATCATTAATTGTAAAGCTCTGTTCCTATTCTTTCAGTTGATACATAACTTATTATTTATTGTTCATGCATTGGGGAATGAAAACAATGGATTTTGGTGCTACCAAAATGTCATTTGCACGCGCATATTTCATCTTTGAGTGCATTTTCAGGGTATAAAATGGAGTTATTTAAAAAAACACACACAAAAGCATGACATAAAAAATCACAATTTCTTCTTCATCTGACACCTCATGTGTAAAAATACACA
This sequence comes from Eucidaris tribuloides, assembly GCA_001188425.1. NCBI lineage: Eukaryota > Metazoa > Echinodermata > Echinoidea > Cidaroida > Cidaridae > Eucidaris > Eucidaris tribuloides. Next base: position 24,901 of record JZLH01S0075488.1, on the reverse strand, counting down.
ATGTATGCCGGAGAACAAGTAAAATTAAAACATGCCTGTTTTAGCGTTTTAGAATGAATGCATTTTATGCATTTGGAAGCGCGCTGAAAAAAAAGGTTCACACACGGTTGACTTCACACAAATATCTTGCTCGGGGCACAACAATAGGCTCCAAATCATGTTCGCAAGGTAATTTCTTGGTTGCTAACTGCCAAATCAAGAAAACAGGGTTAATGAATGCATTTTGATACATTTCTGAAAACAAGCATCTTTTCAAATTGTCTGTTCTCACTGATGCATCGCCTATTTTTCACAAATATGGTATCAAATGAAAGAAAATAAAATCGGATTTTTACTGATGTCCTTCAATGTCGAAGATATTCTGAATTCATTCAAGCATGACAGTTTGAATTTCAAATTTGCTCGTGGAAATGATTTTATGACTGTGTCCCTTCTTATTGTCTTTGCTCAGCCATGCGTAAATGGAAATTTCTGGGACCGGTACCAGATCAAAGAAGAGAAAATATGCTTTCCAACCATGTAAGATTGTCTTTTCATATTTGTTATTAAAATGTAAAAATATATTCATCGATCTCGGTTTTCTTTTTTCTGGGACGCACTGTATAATAATATAATATAATATAATATAGTATAATATAATATAATATAATATAATGTAATATAATATAATATAATATAATATAATATAATATATAATATAATATAATATAATATAATATAATATAATATAATATAATATAATATAATATAATATAATATAATATATAATATAATATATTATATTATATTATATTACATTATATTATAATATAATATAATACAATTTTCCATATTTCAGTTTTTTCCCGTTTGGGAATTTCCTCATTATGCCCATGCCATTATCAATTACTCAATTTATGCTTTATAATTGCAAATCCGCATGTTTGCTAGACTATGATTTATAACGGTTGATTTAGTTGATTAAGAATGATCAAGGATGAAATTATGTTTGTCAATTTTTTCCATGAATAGTCAATGGAAAACGAATTTTTTTCAGTTTTGGAATTTGCCCATATTGCCTATGAAATTATCATTTACTCAAATCCAAATATATTGCAAGTATTAGCAATAAAATTTATGTTAACTGCAGTTGTGATATGAATGTATGTGCAGTTTATCAATGAACTATATAATCAATGGAAAACATAAGTAATAAATAATTTTCAATTATTAATTAATTAATTATTTTATTTTTTTATCTTTAATTATCATTTTAGTGTTCATTTTTAAAGGTGCTTTGTAAATTATGCCCTGTATTTTGTCGTAAAACATGTATCCTGGGCTCTGTGTTGCCTCATATTCGATCTCTTTGAATGAAAGGGTTTTTTAAACTAACTCAACAGAAGCCTTTCAAATATTAATTTATCTTAGGAGGGGGTCAAATAGGCCTACTAGTATTATGAGATATTGATGAATAATTTGATTTTCGAGTTGAAAGGGCAAGATCAAAGGCCACAAGACCTCGTGCATGGTTTATTATGGCCCGTTACCACGATAATTCAAGAACGACTGATCATATTTCAATGTAACTTATTTTTCATATATTAAGGCACTAAAAGAGTCGAAGGCCAAAGTCTTGGGCTTTATTCATGTCTGATTTAAGCTCGTTACCACGAAAACTTAAAAACAGCTTATCACATTGGGTGAAGTTTGTAGTATGATGCACTGATAAGCTGATTAGATTTTGGATTTCAACGTTTATTATCTTAGCAGTTTGTCGTTAGACACTGACATTAAAATCTGTAATGTTATTTACTTTGGTTTATCGCATTTCGAATTGTTTCTACTTCCTTAACTATTCGAAATATGTTTCATGTTTATCACTCCTAAGAACATTCTCCGTATGAACATCCTTGTATGCCTCCGCACATCAACAATGGTCGTCACAGTATTACGTCATTAGGTGGTATACTACGAAGAATCTGGGACTTTGGTGTCCCTCATGGTCAAAGTGTCCGCGTCTCCGCAAGATGCGACCCTGGATATGATAGACAACCTACTGTTAACACTCAGTGTCAAAATGGAACATGGACGGAATCTTGGCCAAGCTGTGGTAAGCCATCCTATAACCAAATTAATTTCATGGCGAAGGAAGGGGGAGGAGGTGTTTGGACCACGAGGTTCATGAGAGATTGTACAGCGGGTCCCCCAAAATGTGCAAGCCAAAATCGCCCTCTTTGGCAATTAAGCACACACACACACCCACACACACACACACACACACACACACACACACACACACACACACACACACACACACACACACACACACACACACACACACACACACACACACACACACACACACGTGTACCACACTATGTCATGCATAGTACCACGTTTAGTTTTTTTTGGGGGGGGAGGGGTGGGAGCAACCTTTTCGCCCGAAAAATACATTTTCTTTTAGATTTGTGCTGCAGGGCCAAGCTGTATGCACAATGTGTTGATAAAGTGGATGCGATTGTCCCCATGTTTTGCTTTTAAAACTGTACATGAAAAGGTTAATCATATTTAAAAAAAAAAGTCATATCGATTACTAAATTTAATTTGTAACATGACTACATAATTATAAACATAAACTTACAGGCAAGGTTCACCCTGATATCAAGTGGGTTTTAAATAAAAGCAGAACAATGAGAAAGACATTATTGAAAGTTTGCCGAAAATCCACCAAAGAGTAGCGAAATTATGATCTTTCTAACTTTTAATTTTGTGACGTCACATACAACCAGCTCCCCATATCTCATGTAACGTATATTCAGTAAATTGCCGCTTTTTATTGGTTCAAGATAATTGATTTTTTTTTTCACGATAGCATGTATGAAATATTGTTTCTGATTATATATTGAATGCATAGGTAACATCATTTTCAAGTTTCTGAGAAAATGACACTTTATAGCATTTATAATACATGACAATGGGGGAGCTGCTCGCATGTTACGTCACAAATTTAAAACTTTTAAAGTTCATAACACCGCTATTCTTTGGTGGATTTTTGCCAAACCTCCATTAATATGTTTTTCTCATTGTTCTGCTTTCATTAAAACCCACTTGATGTTAGGGTGAACCTTGCCTTTAATAAGGGGAGGGCCTAGGAGGGTGTTTTGTTTTCCCTTTAGACGACTCCTATTAATCTAAAAGAAAACACGAGGAAGGCCTTAAAGGGATACCCCTGCTAGCAGAACATGATGATAAAAATGTAAGAAACTACCTAATTTCCTTTTTAAAAATATGTATTGAAGATCATATAACCTTGTAGTATAAGAGGCGATATTTCTTACGAAATTGTAAAATTACCATGATTACGGAAGAAACATAAGCAAACCATCACATAGGGGATCTGGGAGGAAGAGATTTTTGCCCTCCCCTTGCAAAAAGATACAGCCCCTCCCCTGTTTAGTGGGAAATGAACCTGTATTTCATTGATTTACAATTCGTAATGTTAACTAATAAGAATTAGATTTAATTGGCGGATGGAGGGGGTGGCAGTCACCCACCAAATGTTTTATTTATTTATTTCGCATATTTAAAAACATATACAAAAGACAGGGTGGCCCATTCACATAAATGTGGTCTTCCATGAGGCCCTGTTATAAAAACACATGTATTAAAATCAAACATACACAATAAATATAACTGAGTTAAAACATGCATCAAAATATTACAACAAACAAAATACCATTGACAACAAAAGAAAAGTAAATTAAAGTGACAGATAAAAAAAACTGGGCAGATTTAAATGTGTAAACATAAGGTATTGCACTAACATGAAACACACACACACACATACATACGCACACAAACGCACACACACACACACACACACACACACACACACACACACACACACACACACACACACACACACACACACACACACACACACACACACACACACACACACACACACACACACACACACACACACACACACACAACGAACAACGACACGAGAGACGACACACACACACACAACTCACACACACAACACACACACACACACACACACACACACACACACACACACACACACACACACACACACACACACACACACACACACACATACACACACACATACATATACACACACACACAACACACCAGCATACACATAAACAAGACACAGTGAGATACAACCTCTCCACATAAATCCACACCCACACAAACATACACACACACACACACAACAACACACACACACACACACACACGACACACGCACGCACACACACACACACACACACACACACACACACACACACACACACACACACACACAATCACGCATAAGCTAACGCACACATCTATACATAAGCAAATACAACAAACACAAACACATACACACAAATACACACACTAACACATACATGTATATACAAACACACGCACAGGTAAATACATGTACAAACACAACCATCACACACACATACACAAACACACTCACATTAACACACACACAAACATACAAGACACACACACATAAAACTGAGGCAAACGCGCACTCAGACAAAACACACACACCCTCCCACAATTACATACGGACACACATACACACGCATGCACAAGCAAACACACACACATAAACAAACAAACATGAACATTCAAACACACAAACGCACACACTAACACAAACATACATACACACAGACACACAGACACTCACACACACACCTACACACACACACACACACACACACACACACACACACACACACACATACACACACATACCTACTGTGTAGTCAAAAATACGTAAAATTCAAGTCCAAGATTCAGTCTAAATCCAAAAATCGAGCGGCTTAAACTACAGCCGTCGATGACTCACTCCGATGCCATGTATTTTAGAGTGTATAGACAAAGCACCAGAACTCTGGTGTAGAGTTCAGTGAGACAAAGGTGTTAATATAGCTCCAACGCTTTATAGGCCTATGTGTTTCATTAATCGTTTAAATTCTAAAAAGGATTGCGAATTTCTAACAGAAAATGGTAAGCTGTTCCATAGGCGAATTCCTGCGTTTACTTTAAAAGCCTTTTGTTGCTACTTCTTGTTTCTCTAGACGTCGTCCAGAAAGACAAACCCATTAACAACATTTAAAGCCGAAACACCGTTTATACATTTAAACACTAAGCAGGCCATTGCTTTGTTAAGTAAATCAGGTAAACTTGGCCATTGTAGTTCACTAAATACCTGTTGAGAAGGTGTTTCCCACGAGTGTCTGGAAATTAAATAAGCAGCTCGTTTATGGAGCTTATTTAAAATGTGTAAATTATTCTGGGACCGCTTGGACCATAAATTGCAACAGTATAGGACGTGGGGTAGTATATAACCCCAATATAACTGAGTTAGATGATGGGTCCTAAGAATATTTCGAAGTCTGCGAACAATTCCTAATTTTTGCTGCACTATTGAGGATACATTTTCAATATGACTTTTAACTGTCAAATGACTATCAATAGTTACTCCCAGACACTTAAATGTTGAAACACATTCCAAATTATGTCCGTTTACGGAGACTTTAAGTGTCGGATCTGATAAAGTCATTATTCTTTGACGGGAGCCAACAAGCATAACTTTATTTTTTTGGATATTTAAAATCAATTTATTTTTGAGCAGCCATTGGTGTAGCTCAAGCATGCATGTCTTCAAAATGTCACTTATTGTTTCAGTTGCATCTCTACTAACAACTAGGGTAACATCATCTGCGTACATAAATATATTTCCTACTGATAAACTTTCAGGTATGTCATTCATCATTATTATAAACAAAAGCGGTCCCAAAACCGATCCCTGTGGCACTCCAGTGCTTACGTCCCTGTTATTTGATTGCACCCCTTTCACTGACACAAATTGACTTCTATCAGACAAATATGAACGAAACCATTTCACACTGTGTTTCGAGCATCCACACTCAGAAAGCTTACGTAACAATAGTTCGTGATTAACTGAGTCGAATGCCTTTCGCAGGTCGATAAAGGCAAGGCCATTAACTTTACCATTGTCAACGTTATGGGCTAAAAGATCAATTAGAGAAAGAAGAGCTGTTTCGCATGAATGTCCCGCCGAAAACCGATTGATTTTCACAAAGCTTTTGTTGAAATTAGAAGTCGTATTGATGCTTGTGGATTGCCTTCTTAAATCTTGAAAGGTATATTAATAAAGAATGGACGATAAATTCTCGACCAGTTATTACCCGATTTATGTTATAGGGTTTGGATTCTTGCGATTTTCCAATGATCGGTACCATTCCATTCGGACAATATTAAATATATAAGTAAAGTTATAATATCAGTAATGACGGTAATGTCAGCGACTATTTTAAAAACAACAACGAAATATATCTGGGCTGCTAGCCTTTTGAGACCAGAGTCTTTTCAATTTCTTTCTTAAACAAAATCACTAGTTATTGTTAGGAGGCTCAATCATCCTGCAAATTTAGTATATTTCGAAAGAACTGTATGTACGAACATTTTCGTTATGTAATATTCCATGTTGCGTCGTATTACACCATTCTCACTCAAATGTGAACAACGTCAGCAAAATAATGTTAAATTGATTCAGGAATAGACGTGGTTTATGAAACTATTTTTACATCTCATCAATCAAGAAAGAACATTTCTGAGATTTAGACATTTTTAAAGTATCCCATATGGTATTAACTTTTCCAGATTGTGTATACAGCGATTCATGTAAGTATCCGTCTTTCGCACTTTTCAGTTTTCTCGATACCAAATTTCTCAGTTGTTTATATTTATTCCAAGAAACTAAACTTTTCATTTTCACAGCATGTCGGTGATAGGCATTGCACGTATGCATTAGACGAAAAATTTCAGCATTTAACCAAGGGCATGGATCTTTCCTAAAACGTTTGGTTTTATAAGGAGCATATAAATCAACGGCCTGCATAAACATTGCATACAACATGTTCCATGCTACATTCACATTGCTCTCAAGTTTAATTTGATCAAAAGGCATATTTGCCAGATAAGTCATGAATTCATCTTTATCAAAATTTGCGTAACTACGCAAGGTAACGTAATTTTCGTTTTTCGACATTTTTGAGTGTTCGTCACCATAAGATAGTATTGTATAGACAAGGAAATGATCACTGATGTGCGTTTTTACAACACCTGATTGAATATGCATTTCAGGATCAGTGGTAAATATATGATCTATTAAAGTGCGTGAGTATATGGTAACACGAGTTGGCAATTCAATTAACTGGTACATGAGAAGGGATGTCATTGTTGATAATAGTAATTCTGCAGATGAATCAAGATTTTCGGGAAGCAGGTCACAATTCAAATCACCAAGAAGAATAATCTCATCTGTGCCATCTAAGGCTTGATGTAGCATATCAGATAGTTTATCAAAAAAATCTACCGTTACATTTGGAGGTCTGTAAATTGCACAAATTAAAATAGGTTTGACTAGACTTTTAACATTCAGTCTGACCCATAAGCATTCAAGATCCTGGCATTCGAGTGTACTAACGACCGTATAACACATTGAAGCTTTGATGTACATTACAATACCGCCACCGTGTCGTGAACGATCTTTCCTTAAACAATTAAAACCATCAATATGTAGTTCAGAGTTCGTGATAGTCTCATCGCAGTGTGATTCTGATATCGCGACAATGTCAAACGGAGAATCGTTTAACATATATTTGAGATGGTCTACTTTATTCGGGAGTGAGTTGATATTAAGATGGCATATTTTCAATCCATGATCAGACAAACGTGGGATATGACCATCAGTTAATTCAATATAATTGCTTTCATCAAACTCTAGTTCTTCTGATTGAGAATTGTGGAGCCGTTTGAAGACAATTCAGCCAGTCTCGTGGAAATATTCTCCCATTGGGATTCCGACGAAATCTGTGGCGATAACTGCCCCGAAAACCCGCAGGATTAAATGTCATCGAAGAATCACGATCGCGATCGGGCAGTAGGGCTTCCACTGACTGAGATGGGCTTGGTCGTTTAACGGTTGAGGAGTAACGAGTCGAGGCGAGATACGACGGGTGATCATCCGTGACGGGTGAAGGACCACGAAGATGCGTGATGATATTCCGCGCTAGACATGCTAGAAGTCGGATTCCGTGTTGGTTTAGATGCACGCCATCAGCGGTCAGATGTAGGCCAGGAGCGATGTTATCATTAACAATGAGAGCCCAATTACGCTGATTGGCCAGAAGTTTCAGGCCTTCGTTTACGTCATTCACCTTCGCAAACTCCTCGTCGGTTTCATAAGCGCGATGAATGATTGTCGACAGCGTGATCGAGTTTGCTGACGTTTTCTCCGTTATCTGGTCAGCTAACGAGATAAGTTTGGCAACTAGTTCACCTTTCTCGTCACGATCTATGTTGTTCATTCCCAGATGGATGATTATTTCAGTAGGCTGTACTTTCTGAGCGAGATTGTGTACTGTATCAAATACGTCTTCGACCTTCGCACCAGAAATGGTTTTGCACTTCACTCGTCGCCGTTTAGACAGTCTGGACGGGACAATCGCCTTAGTCATTGAGTCGCCGATTATCAACACGTCTACATTAGAGGCATTATCACCACGCACATTTGCATCCATTTGAGTGAGATTAGATCGATGCGTGTCTCTGTAGGCTTTTAGTTGTTCCTCGTAACTCGGACGCGTGTTTTGAACAATGGGCGAAGGATGATGATTACCATTTTGTCCATCACTATTTGTATTAGTTTCGGACGGCGATTCAGCAGAGTTCATGGTTTGTACCAGTGTGCGTAAATGACTTTGATTAGTTTGATTGTCCTGAGTCAGTGCCTCTATTTTACGGAGGACTTCATGGACATTGTTTGTGAGGTCGTTTACCATTTGCGTTAGCGACAGCATATCGGTTTGGCATTCAGTGGATTGCGTACTAACAATGTGTCCACTTAACTTTGACTGTACTCGACTTTCCGGATTATTAAGTGGCTCATTTGAGATTGACTGGATATCGTGGGAAATCTCGTTGTTGCTGACGCATCTAGCCCTTTCGTCGAGACAGATTTCAAGCGACCGTATTCTTTCAGGAATGGCAACGCAGTCATTGCACAATGCCCTTTCGTTGTCAGTATTAGTTGCGTTCCCACACCATATGCATTGTAGTACACTATCACATTCACTAGCAATTGCATCCACACATTGGGCTTCACGGTCACATTGACTGGCGTTTGTATTTTCAAGATGGCGTCGAACAGCATCTGTATCGGCATCGACTGGTGCATAATATGTTGTGTCCGTTACCAAAGCAAAATGAGTACAGATATCGATGTGTAGGCCTGGCAAAATGCTAGATAGAGTTTGCGTCACAAAATCAGATTCATCAATGCTGATATCTTTCTTTTGATTTTGATATGATTGCCGTAGGTGATTAACAGCTAAAGACTAGATTTTGTGACATATTTCGGGAGTTTGAAGCGAAAATTTCTATTTCCTGGAATTCCCTGGGTTGAATTCATTCTGAGAGGCGCCATTTAGGATGTAACCGAGAGTCAGTTTTGCCTCTTAATACGATACATACGCACATACATTAGACATAATACCATACATACGTAAGGTGACTTACGAGGTCTGGCGTACGTAACCTTCCTTCACTGCCTCTTTCGGCCGGTCCGCCTTCCGAACGCACAATAGATGCCGCAAGCTGGAAGGTAGTATACGCACAAGGTTCGTCAAAAGTTGGCATATTTAGAACATTTCGCAAATAATAACTTCAGCAACGGCAGTAACAGTATCCACAATAACACTGAGTCACCGAACAATCCAAAATATATACCAGGAACTTGAATGTAAGGTGAAAAAAACCCCACAAATTACGGAGAAATTACGGAGAACTCCAAAGTACGTGGATGGAACAATGGAACTGCATCTGCATCTGTATGGTGTTCTACTTTACTTAGCATTCACGCACATTGTTATTTTTTACCTTCTACTTCAAGTCGTAGTCCCAGTTTTTTAAAGAATTTGTGACTGTGTATTTTCTATGAATCGTCTGCACCTTATACAGTTTTTTGTCTGAGTTTTATTGATACCCTACTGGCGTTTTTATCAGTCTCTTTACACTTGGTGTTTTAACTTTATTCAAATCTGGAACTTGAATACGCCCATCCACAACTCTTAGCCCGACTGCTAAATTACATGTAGCGGACAAGCAGTTGTATGCAATCCGTATACACTCAATTGCAGCACAACTAAGGTCTGATAGTACACTTAACATACTAAAACGAGTTTCAATCGAAATTAATATTTAATTAGTTTTCATACAGTCTACGTCACAGACTCGAGCATACAGAACGTTTGCATCATGCTTTCTCTTCAAAGTGACCGCATGTCTTACAAACTAATGCCTCAATGCGCCACTCTGCCTTCATCCTCTATCATCCATACACTCTCATTATGTATAATGTACTACTGATGTAAAGGCCAAACATATAGCAGAGTCTTACCATTTTTTGATTCAAAACTATTTCAGCATTTTAGAACCTTGAACACTGACTTAAAGGGAGAATTGCCTTATCCCCAAGTTGACTGTGTATATCGTGGTTACCCATGTGTATTCAATAACTACCAAACCTGTTAGGTGGACTTTCGTTTACTAGATCCACCCCCTTCCTTTTGGCTCTACAAAAGGGACGTACTCCCCTTTTTTGATGATTGCCTGGTAAAATATTTTAGCTAGGAGGACATTTACTTAAAACCCAGCCTCAACCATTGAACAGTTCGTCGTCATCGGGGACGCTAAACCCAGAATGGGGGGGGGGGACTTGCGGTGTGTGTTTGTATGCATGCTAAGACAAATTGCATTATGTTTGCAGTAGTTGTGAATACTTGCGTTACCAATAATATTGTTCTAGGAGCTATATTGTGATCTTTATATTGCTTACCCATTGTCTGCCTATTCCAGAAATTGCGGGTAATTCGTTGTGGTTTATCCCCTTTTGCGATAAAGTCTCAACCTTATTAGCTCCAGTGATTCAGAACTTGAATTAAGTAACATATGATGTTCTATCGCATAATTACCAGCTCCTATAGGAATTACAATTCACCACGTTAGGGTCAAGCAAACCAACCAAGAGTGTGGACAATTACTCAATCGGCAGACTACACTGAGAATCCGAAAACCTGTCAGACTTCTATATTATTTCGTTACAACAAAGTTTATATACCCTTCACTATAAACTTAGGCGTACCGAAGAAGGGATTGGACTTGTGTTAGACCAGGCTTAGAGGCAACAAACTCATAAATCGGTACCCAATACCGAATACGGTCGGAACGTCACATCATCAAGAAGATAGAATACCCAATCATACCAATCATACCATCAACCTCATACACTGAAGCTAAATAACAGATGGGGAAATTGGGATGGAGAACGTGTAAGAGCCAACATATTTCCAAGTTAACCATACAACAAAAATCCCCAAACGCAAACCTTTCAACGGTCACGTGGATTAAGCATTAGAGGTTTACTAAACCTAGCTAGCTATCCCATGAAGAGGATCTCTCATCTTGTTCCCAATTGTAAAATATGTAATGGGCTTACGGGGAAATAACGCATTCAACTTGACGGAAAATTTAGGTACTTTTATTCAATAACAAATTGATGTTTCCCTGCCACGCACTGATCCAAGCTTAACATCGCCGACATCCAGAATGCTTGAAATTCTTTCCAATATGGAATTCCGTGTTTTCCGACATTGACCGCACAACAGGTCCTGTGGAGGTAGTCTTCATCTTGCAGTTGAAGAACAATATCCTTGCTTTGTCAGATCTGGATCTCTCAATAGAGAACTCTGAAATACTTATTGTGCCAGCTCACGCGTGGAAAGGCTTTAGATTATATCTTAGCTGGTCAGTTTTCTAGTTCGTCACAAATAATGACAAGTAACTCCTTACAAAACAACATTGGACACAAGAACTTGTGTCTTAACTTTGCCTACCTAATTCCAAGTAATAATACACCTCTGACCATTCATACTCGGAGTGTGATTATTCAATCGTTCCAGCGGTCTACCAGATGAGAATGATGAAATGTCCTTATAAAACATAACCCGGCTCAGGAGAAAATTGGTGATGTATTTTCGATAAATAAATCCCACCCTCCTTCCAACAAGAAGGTTCAGTTTTCTTACCTAGACGACCACTAAATGGTACTGGACTTGAACATTGGATTTCGATCTTTACCAAGTTCAATCCTACTTATCATCCTTCAACACTGTAAAGAAGACCTCATCAAGAAAATAGTGATACACATCTGCAATCACCACTAAGTACCTAGACTTACTATTTCAACGCCACCAATAGCCACATACCTCAAAAAAGATTAATCATCTATGGAATATATAGTGTAAGATGAGTAAT
>JZLH01S0075486.1:8084-18089 GCA_001188425.1 Eucidaris tribuloides | reverse complement strand
ACCAATAAACATAGAAAAAAATTTCGTACAACATCTATGGTGATCCGCGTAACAATAAACAAACAAACAAAGAAACAAAGTAAGAAGAAAATTTCGTACAAACTCTATGGTGATCCGCGGTTACGCGGATCACCAACAATAAAGAAGAAGAAAAAATTCTGACGAAATCTATGGTGATCCGCGTTTACGCGGATCACCAATAAACAAAAAAGAAAATTCTGACAAACTCTATGGTGATCCGCGTTTACGCGGATCACCAATTAAATTTCACTCCTAAATATATAGTGGAGCAGATAAGTGAAAAATCGTTCAAATTGTGATACAAGCATGAAAATTTGCATGTGGAGTCATTTTGAGCCAACTATTACAAAAAGTACGCGGGCCACGCGAAATATCAAAATGGCCACCATTTTTTCGCTACTTTTCAAAATTGCCGCCCGAATTTGCATTTCGATCATAAAAAATGCACCCCTTCGGCCAATTTTGATGATTTTTTTTTGTAACTATATGTTTGCACCACGTTAAATCCTAACATAACAATCTCGAACGCCATAATCCCCCCGTTGTATCATTTTTAAAGAAAAATGAATAAAAATGCGACTTTTCATATACAAGAATTGTTATTGTGCATAAATCCATATACTGCGGCCATATACAGCAGTTATATCAAACGGATAGATCTTTAAAATGTCGTATGAAAGTAGTAATAACAGATGTTGCATGAATAAACAGAGCAGTTCCAGTGAGTCCAGTTGATGGATATGCCTCTGCAAACCGCATTCTAAATCGGGTTCAAATTGAAAAGCCTCATGCATGTATGTACCCAATCTTATTATTTATTTTTGTTACATGATAACAAGACCAAGTCAGATATTTATCCCCCCTCCAAAAAAAATCCTTGTGACATTTGACCTCTGACCTTTCAACTCAATTTAATCAGTTCACCAATGGCTCATACACGACCCAAGTTACATCAAACCCCGACAAGCCCTTCTGAAATTATCATGGTAACTAACCCAGATCAGCCATGTATGAGGCTCAGTGACCTTTGAAACTTCAACTCTGGAAATATCTAAATAGTTCATCAGTGTCCCTATCCTACATAACTGACCAAAGTTACATTGGACTCCAACAAACCGTTCTTGAGTTTCATATCGTGGTAACAAGATCAAATTAGATATATATTACGCTTTGTGACCTATAACCTTCTGACCTTTCAACTTAAACATCTAATGAGTTCATCTTTGCATTATACAGTTTATACCCCACCACAGTTTCATTAAAATACTGACCATGGTTCCTGACTAACTGCGGTAATGAAATCGGCAAAGTTCTTTGTAAACACACAGCTTCAAAAAGAGTTCACCTTTTTAAAAATAGAAATGAAACATCTTTAAAACAACTTTAAAGTTAGTAGATTTCTATAAAACATACAAGTGTCTGTAACCATTGCCCGGCTTTTTTCTTTCTTTAGGAAAGCTTTAATTCTCACTGTATTTACAACTACTCGCCTTAATATGGAGTTGTATTTTCACCTACATGTAACTAGACAACATAACTATATCACAAGAACAGATTTGAATATAAGACTTATTCCCCAACGATTCAAAGTGTTTCATTCAAAGCAGTGGCAAAACAAGGCCGGGTAAAGGAGAGCACGTGACCCCCCCCCCTCCCACCTACACACACACACAACCAAAATCGGCTGACAATAAACACATGATAATGAAAGGGGAAAACAGGGGAAAAGAAAAAGAGAACTGGGGCGAACCGAGCTAGAAATTGGTCTCAGTGACATTTAAGATAGTTATCCGCATTAGCCCTATATCTGAACATGGCAATACATGTTTTTTAGTTCACAAAATATTCGAATGAGGTAAAGTCACTCTTATCGAGACTAATATAGTGAGCTGATATTCTGAGATTTCATAGTTAATGGGGAAATTGTACTCTTGTAAGCCATTTTGTATAATCGGAATAATGTGTGTTTTAAATCTTTGACTAGTATGACTGTATTTCCAATGATAATTGGATAGCTTTAATAACCATTGAAATGTTTCGAAATATAGATATACTTCTTTTGTAGCATATATTGATAAGCAATTATGCTTACCTCACTTATCCTAGTGTTCAAATGGTTAAAAAAAACTCTGAAAGTTTGGTTGTCTGGTCCGGAAAATTTAGAGTTCTATTTTCAATGTTAAAAATTCTTGAAAATGAGGGGTGATAAGACCTGAATAATGTCCATATACAGGCCCTTTTGCTTGCTGCACTCACGGAATTGCCTTTAACAAATGATATGCATGCATTAACAATTCCCGTGAAAATAAACATGAGAATGGCAATTTTATATTCTGATACAAGAAAATGCCAAACAAATGCTAACATTTTCATTACCCCTACTGGCTTACCCATCCAGCGCTTAAAATTCACCATTATGAAAACACAATTTCCGGGTGAGTGATTGGTTGCCCCCTCCCCATGAGTTGACCAAGGTATATACGCCATAGTGTGCCATGGTTGTGCTTGAAATTTACTCTTTTTATAATCTGAAGGTAGAATTTGTGAACGTAAATTGTGGAGCAAAAGTGCAAAACATACTGCATCATGTACGGAAATTTCTGTGTGGTTCCCTCGCCTAATAGGCCTATACCTCGCGAGCCAAGACGGTATACAGGGGTGTGGCCACTGTTGTGCACTTGCAACTATTATGTAAGAGATGATATGTGATGAGCCCTAGTGCTAGGAGTCATGTAATGGATGTGTCCAACTTCTGAAACAAAAATGTTCCCTCTAACACAAACCCCACACTCCCAAAAGCCAACATTCAAGTATCGGTGAAATAAAAAAAAAAAAACAGATTACATTATGTGTTATTTTGTTTATTTTGTTTTATTTATTTATTTATTTATTTACGTTTTTATCAATTTATTTTTTATTTATCCATATATTTTTTTATTTATTCATTTATTTACTCATTCAATCATTCTTTTATTAACTTATTTATTTATCTAGGTGATGGTTTCTACTTGTTTACTTGGGTAGTTGCACTCTAGATTTAATAATTTCTGTGCCGGACGTACGTTTTAAATGCTGTTTCAACTAATATTAGGCCCACGATAGTAATATCTCGTATACCCTCCCTTCTCAAAAGTATTGCAACATACACTACAACGCATGCATTTCGAGTTGAAGGGGTCTTTCTGTAATGATGTCCTAATAAAGTTTATTATTGGAAAATAACAAATTATTTGAATAGAAATCAATGAATATAATTTCTCCTTTCTTCTCCAAGGCGGAGAGATTATCAAATGCTGGCGCACCCACGACAGAGGGGCTGGAACATAAAAAAATAAAAAAATAAAATGTTCTCCTTCCTGTAGGGGTGGGGTGTTTATTCACTCTAGCATCGTAATTTGATTTCGCATTTGCCGTCAAACAGTTTTAATGGTTGGAAAAACTTCTGACAAACAAAAACTGTCACTATGTTCCTTTGAAGCTGTCTCAGAAAGAAGAAACCACGCCGCGAAGAAGAAAGCGCCTCCTATCTTCATAAGACAGTGGTAAGGAGGATACGCCCCATATTTTAGACAAGACCTCTTCACGTTATAATTTCTTATTCTTTCTGAATTCTAAAGGCGGTTAACTATTGTAAACATCCTAAGATTTACTGTCATTTGCTTTTTAGTACATTGGATACAATAATGTGGAGGGAAGACCATCATCTAGCATTAGTAGTCATATTCTCCTATTTCACTGTCTTATGAGGCGCTTTCCTCTTTGCGTCGTTGTGTCTTCTTTCTGAGACCGCATCAAAGGAGCATATTGGCAGTTTTTGTTAGTAGGAAGTCTCTTCAAACCATCAAAACCGTTTGACGGCAAATATGAAGTCGGATTACGATGCCAGAGTGAATAAACACCCCACCCCTACAGGGAGGCGAAAAACTGTTAAATTTGTATGTTCGAGCCCCTCTGTCGTGGGTGCGCCTGCATTTGATATTTTCTCCGCCTTGGAGAAGAAAGGAGAAATTATATTCATTGATTTCTATTCAAATAATTTGTTATTTTCCAATAATAAACTTCATTAGGACATCATTACAGAAAGATCTCTTCAATTCAAAATGCATGCGTCATATATATGTTGCAATACTTTTGAGTAGGGAGGGTAAATCTGTATTAAAAATGAAATGATTTTCATATTTTCACACTGAATAATTAAAATACACATCTGCACTTGTTTGAAAGTTTTGATGCCATATTGATGTTATTTCGGTAAAAATGGCAATTGGGGAAAATATCCCGGGGAAAATACAGATATGACAATTTTACATCGTAGGGGAAATGAACAAAACCCAAATTTTCTGGTCCCAAACTACTTAAAAAATTGACACAAATTGATTGAATGTTCACCTTGTCAAGAATTAAATCCCCAATTTCTTTTCACAAAAAGATATTCAAGTTGTTCAATAGATATACATGCAGCATGAAGGCCATCCGTAGAGATGCATTATTACCACTGAATTCTATACCACATAGTGTAGTGTTCAGTGATTACTACCCCAAAGCGCGACAATCGTTGTTTTACCGTCCCTATGCACGAGACACCATCATCGGTCATCCACGGCGCAGTGAACGCCCGTGCTCCACTGATATCAACGCGAAATTCACGTGATGGTAGCCACCCAGATTTACCGGACGATAAATGTATTTGTAAGTCAACTTTGCAAAAAATAAAGACAATTCTATGGACATTTCACATCATAATGTAATAAATCAATTTTGTGTTCATTAATTTTCCATTTAATCAGATAAAATCTGTGTCTTGAATCAAACAACGGTCCAAACGACCACTATAAAAGCACTATTCTGCACTACGGAAGACTCCCAAACGACATTATGTCGTTTTGGTTGATACCATGTTGTTAACTTTGGAGCAATATGACACCTTTTGTAAAAACGCAGTGAACTTGCAATTTTGGCAAAACATTATACATATATTAGGGAAGTTTTTGAAAAGTTTTAGTTTCTTCCTGGCAATTTTTTTTTGAAGATTGAGTCAAATATCAATTCCTTAGAAATTTTAAGTTTTGAAAAAAATAGTAAAAATTCACGTTTCTGGCCCAAAAGTGCCCTCAAAATCACTCTTAATCTAATTAAGTTTGGTATCATTTTGTAGAAAATTTAAATATCTTTAAAGTGATACCATATTCAAGGTTATAAAAGGTCGCATTTAACAATTATTTTCAAAACTGTTCAATGTAGGTTGCACAAGGCGGCCATTTTGAAAAATGGCCCACATGACCCGTCATTTTGGAAATTTCACGTCGCCCGCGTTATTTTCTGCTATGAAACCCCTGAAGGAAGATATGTGCAAAATTTGGTGCTTGTATCACAATTTGAACGATTCGACCCAAAATGTGCAGTTATCTGCTCCAGTAATGACAGCGCAGTTTCTGATACATGATAAAACTGTGTATTAAACATTTTAAACCCAAAACCAATGTGTGTACCAAATTCCAGGAGCACTGGTCTAAAACTGGTTGAGTAGTTTGAAACGCAGTATTTGTACTTGATTTTTTGCAGTAATATGCCGTTACCATGGCAACACAGTTTCCGATACATGTGAAAAATGTGTCTTAAATATCTTCAACCCAAGACCAATGTGTGTACCAAATTCCACGGGCACTGGTATAAAATAAAACTGGTGAAGTAATTTGATCCACAAGATATGTACCTGATTTTTTTTTAAGTAATGTGCCGTTACCATGGCAACACAGTTTACGACATAAGTGAAAAATATCTCTTGTGCATCTTCAACCCAAGACCAATGCGTGCCCCAAATTTTATGACCATTGGTCAAAAACTAAAATAGTTCGATCTGCAATATCTGCAACGGACCGACAGACCGACTGCATTGTTTCAAGTTCAAGTTCAAGTTTTATTCGATTCCATTATGTACAATAAAAGGACAACATTCATATTTACAGTAAAACAACAACAACAACAACAACAAAACAGTACAATCATCAAACATCGTTCACGAAGAAAAACATAATAGTTGACTTAGACATGATTAGAATTTAAAAACACAATTGAAAACGCCATAAATTGAATCAGGGTAACTGTAATAAAACCAGTATAGGTTCTGTCGAGACAGTTACCCTAATTTTAGAACAGAAATTACGGAAAATTACATACAAAAATACACCAGTATAACTAAGCCTTAAATACATCGTGGCCCCCCCCCCGGGCTCTTGTTTTGGAAGCGGGGGGGGGTATGAAATCAGCCTAAATGTTACAAGTTTCCCTTTCTGGAATTAGTAGCTCTACTTGGGGAAACAGTAGGCTTTGCTTATCCAGAACATAGCAAAGTTAATTACCCACAAATAAATGAAAAATTTCCCTTTGTTCTACAATCTAACAAATTTGATTATCATTTTTTTTTTGCTAAAATCCTGTAACCTTAAGTGTTAAGTGGCATGTGTTATCATCATTTTCTTATCGCAAAATGGATTTTCATGAAACCTGGTTGAAGTATGCAATCCCTGTATGGATTGGCCAAAATGTTGGGACAAATGATCAAATGTCCAATGTCACAGGCTACTTTGTGTAAATATGCAGTCAATAGACTATGGGTAACACATACATGTATAGGCCTACTGCAATATCTGGAAATATTAATGCTGGATTTATATGAAAACTGATTTTCAAGTTTTATTATGTATCACCCGATTGTGTTGGCTCAGTTGGTAGAGCGTCCGTCTCACAACCGGGAGCTCGGGGGTTCGAGCCCGTTTAAACCCTGGCTGCGTCAGACTAAAAGACGTTAAAAGATGGGAGTTGCTGCTACCGTGTTTGGCCTTCAACGATTTAAGGGATAGAGCAACGTCAATAGACAGTGGCGGTGAACAGCGCACGATAGAAACATTGGTATGTCAATCTCTCACTACAACGAGGCTAGATAAATACTTTATTAATATTCATTAGATTTCTGTACAGTTTCAGTTTTGTACAGGGGGTAGGATATTGAGCAAAATCTGAACCCTAACTTAAAAAAAAAACATGAATTACATAAAACTGATTATTGATATCGTCTTAAAACCATCTGAAACAAAAACATTCACTATTATGCTGTAACTATATACACAATGCTAGTATAATCTGTTGTGCAGTTTTTGTGTTATCAATTTTCAAAATTAACAAATATTATTTTTAACACCAAGTACTATTATATGTTAGTAAATGGAATATATTTTGAGGTCAAAAGTCGTAGGTCGGTTTGTGTATAATGAACTTGATATGCTTTTGATGACCTTTATCTATGTGGTAGTGAGAAAAGCGAGTGAGAAAACTGTTAGTACCTGTAAGACTGCATGATGACCAATAACATCTTTTAGAAAGGGGAATGGTTCTGATATGATTATTAACACAAAATCAAAAAGATTGTCTGTAGTATTTTCAGGGGCGGGGGAGAGCAGTCGGCATCCAATTAAAATATTGGGTTGGGGTGACAAACGTATCGATTTGTCTGCCTCATCCTAATAATTTGACAAAGGGAACATTTCATAAAACGTAACGCAAGGATATGTTTAAAAAGCAGTGTAAGACACTACAAATCTATTATACTAGACATAAAATACTACTAAACACACACAATTGTTGGAAGCCAAATTCTACCTTGCGGAATTTTTTGACATTTTTCTTTTGCCCCCCCCCCCTCCCTATCTGTGAAATAGATTAACGTTCCTGCATTTAACGGCATTAATTCTATACGTTAAAATTGAGAGAAAATGCAAATGAGGGAGGGAAGCGACCGAGCCGGATCTTTACGTTGTTTAGAACTAGAATTGGGCGATTTTGAGCATTTAAACGTCATTTGAGAAGAAATTCTAGCTACATTAACAATTTTATCAATGATTTATTATAATAAAATACAAAACAACAAAATACTTTGGCCATGAAAAGTGAGGGATATTCGTATGCCTCATACTTGACCAAAAATATATCAACATCTGAGCAGCTGTTCTTAAGTTATAGTGGAAACGAGCCCATACCTGAAATGTACTAGGCATCGTTACCAGTGACCTTTAACCGTTCAACTCTGAAATCTCTTCGGCTCATTGATGGGTTATAATACATACTTCATCCAAGTTACACCAAAATCCGATAAGCCGTTCTTAAGTTATCCCAATAAAGAGACCAAGTATGGGGCCTCATGACCTTAGACATTTGACCCTCGGACACCGAAATCTAATAAATTACAAAATTGCAATTTTGACCAAATTGCCTATCGTTGTTTTTATAAAATGATTTCTGGGGTCATTTGTAACTTCCTTTGCATCAGTCATGCATTTCGCACCTTTTTTTTAAAAACAGTTTCAACTCGAAATATCATTTCTTTTTTACCAGTATGATAAAAAGTTCATTTTTAGCCCCCCAAATGCCCCCAAATCAAAATAGCATGACTATTTCACTACTTTGGGTAATCACCATGCTTATTTTATAGGACCTGCATCGCATAAACCTAGCCACCATCATGAGAAATACAGTACTACACCCTTAACATTACTTTTGACCAAAAATGACTAAAATTGAATTTTTTAGCCCTAAAATCAACCAAACGGCCAAAACAAAAACTGGAGAACAGAAATCGTGTTTGCTAGATATCTACACAAGTTTCTGAGCTGAGAAGTCTTGTCAAAATTTTGGAACCAATACTGAATTACAGCTAAAAATCTTATTTTTGACCAAAAATGATAAAATTTGACATTTTTTACCAAAAAAGACCAATTTCCCAAACATGTGTTTTAATAAGGTTCATGAGACTATTTTCATTGTAATCAACATCCTGTTTTTCATATATTAGGCCTGTTTTACCTTACTTTTGTACAATTTTGACCCCCAACTCTGCTCTTTACCAAAAATAATAAAATTGTGGTTTTTGCCCCAAAATGGCCCAAAACTCTATAACACTCATGAATTGGGCCAATTAGAGTGCCTTCATCGGATTTAGCACGAAATTTTACATAAGAAAAGACTTTCAGACCTTATCCAGGGAAAAAATGAACAATCTAATTAAAGCCAGTTATCTGTAGGGGTATAACGCAAAATACAATAAAAGGTGTGGTTGCTAAGCAAATTTTTTTTAATAATTAAGTAATTATGCCATAAAAACTACATTTTTTCAGGTATGTATGGTTAGGTTTAGTGTGGTATAACAAATTTCTTCGTGACATATTACGGTTGCTATGGTTATTTGCCAACTCTGACATCACTTAAGTATCAAATCAATGATATTGTATTAATGAAAGGTATTTAGTATTATTTTTATATAGTTACAAAAAGAAAATTGCCTTAAAATGGAAAATTCACCCATTTGTGCATGAGATGAAATGGTTGCTAGGGAAAATGATGTTGCTAGGCAACAAAATAAGCAAAATATTTTCTTCATTTTCATGCTTGGTTGTCCAGGACATTTCCGTCTTTACATATACCGTGGTTTCATTCCCCAAAAAGGTACATCAATAACCAAAACGATAAAATTACATGTAAAATTTGCAGAGTGTTAAATTTTGTATTTTTGGTGCAAAAAGGGGCGTGGTCTATTCAAAGCTGGTTTCCATGGAGATGCTACACGATACGGCAAATAATATGCTTAATTTAAAAAAATTCAGAAAATTTCCTTTAAAATAAAGTATAATTTAGCCATAATCCAGCCGGGGGGATTAAACTCCTTAAATAAGCCGCTTTGGGGCCTATCGCCGCTCACCTATATCACCGACCCCTGTGGTACCCCCCCCCCCCCACTTGAAGTGTGGTAGGGTCAGACGTGACACCATCTATTATTACTCGTTGTTTTCTTCCGGAGAGGTAAGACGAAAACCACTCGGCTGCAACACCGACAACACCAAACCTATCCCTCAGTCTTGACAGGAGAATCTGGTGGTTTAACAGTATCAAATGCGGATGATAGGTCGAGTAAAATGAGTACTGCTTCATCGCCAT
>JZLH01S0075442.1:23054-37192 GCA_001188425.1 Eucidaris tribuloides | reverse complement strand
TTGCTTACAGCTGCATACTCCATAGGGCGCACAATCATCACAGCGCAACAAGGCTGTTCAGTCATAATGTCGATCTGGATAATGACTTGGTACATGCATTTCAAAATTGATGAAAATGTGCATAAAAGCTGACTAAATACACAGAATGTTCATGAACATGTTTTCTTTCTATCTCAGCAGAATAATACTTTGATCCGTACTTCTACACTGTCATTGTTTACACACTATACAAATAGAGATTGGTCAACAAAGTACAACGGGTATATCTCGCGCTGTAACTGTTACACTGAGTCGTTTCGGACCTTTTGTCATTTGTCAGACTAAATCCGTGCAAAGGAGCATGACTTACTGAATTAAAATACATGTACAAGGCATTTGAATATATTTCATACTGTGTATTTGATTTAGTTTCACTGTAACTTCAAAGATTGTGTCCTAATCATAGTATGGAGATAATTTCCAGATCATTAATACAGTGTGTCTCAAAAAAAATTGTGCAAGTGAAAACCGCCCTCTTTGGCAATGAGAAAATAATCTTAATGTATGATGCTTACATCAACGTCAAGAGTATAGTCTTAGCTTTCAAATACCGTTAGTTGGGTTAAATTTGCTTGTCTTAATCTTGAGATATGTTAATTCAAATAAGAAAGGGTAAAATCACAATTGTGCCACTTTTACTACAGTCCCTTGTAAAAGTGACACAATTGTGATTCCACCCTTTTGTTGTTTACAATGTTTACAACATATCTCGAGATTAAAACAAGCAAACTGAACAGAAGAAATGGACATTGGAAAGCTAAGAGATTTCCCCTTGACGTTGAATGTAAGCATATGTCACAAAGAGTTGTTCTAGTTGCCGAAGAGGGCGTTAGCGGTGTTTTAAACTTTGCGCATTTTTTGAGACATGATGCAGCAGCGCTTAAAAAGTGCTCAAGTGATAAAGCGCCCGTCTTTGACAGTGTTAGAAATACTGGCTGTACACATTTTACGGCAACATCAACGGCAAAGGCTTAGCTTTTCGAAATGCTGTTTTGTTCCTGTTAAATTTCTTGTTTTGATCCTCGAGATATCTTGTAAACACAAAAACGGTGGCACTCTCAGTTGTGATCACGTTTTACAGAAGAGGGCCGCGGTGCTATGCATTACTGATGTAAAAGTGCACATTGTGATTTTCACGCTTTTCGTTGTTAACTGAAACACTATCTCTGAATAAAAGAATGCAAACTGAACAGAACAACGCGTATTTGAAAGCATTAAGATATCCTTGATCGGTTGTATGTCAGCATGACGTCACAAAATGTTTTACCGTTACCGAAAGAGGGCGCTTTGACTTGCCATATATTTTGTGAGAGACACCTGTAGATGATTCTACAGATACGTCTGCGTGGCCGGTAGGCAGCGGGGGGGGGGAGGTAGATTTGTTGAAATAATTTCATCAGTGAATGGTCTTGCCTCCGCGCCCCCCCCCCACCTCCGCCGGAAAATAGAAAATCACGCGTGTGGCCTTGTACGTGTTCACAATAACAATTTAAAATTGTGTTAGCGTTGTATAACTAGTCACTACCAAAATGTATAAAACAGTTCATTAGGTCACGTTCGTGTGATATGAAAAAGAGAAAGATTGGTTCTATATTATATTATTCTATTATTTAAATAAACAAACAAAAATCAGGCTTGATCTTGCATTCAGATTTGTCTTTTATGATTTTTATTTCAGTTGACGGTTCAGAAGATATCGTGACGTCATCGAATGGATTGGCATTTATATCATCTGTAAGTCTGTCAAAATGATTTAAATCGGACTGAGCAAAGTTGAAACATTATTACGATGAACTGTGCTCAGTGTCTACATACGTGCATGTATATCCTTCTCGCACGCTCTCTCGATTTCACAGTTACAGTTTGTTATCGTGTTTTTGTTTATTAGGACTTAACCCTAAAAGGCCCGGGGTGGAATCCACCTCCCCCCCCCCCCGCCCCATGCCGGTGTTATGTCCGCAACGCGCTAGCCAGTCACCGCGGCGTTTTTTTCCCGCGGGGTGGTGTGGGGGGGGGTAGAATCCATCCCGTGGCTGTGAGATGGGTCTAAATGACCCGGTTATTTCAGGGTTGACATTTACTCATGGTAAACGACTATGTTCGGTGGAAATGAGGATTATTCATCAGTAAGTTTTGTGTATTATCCTACACCTGTATCAAAATTGAATTTTTATTTTAAAAAAGCTCGACTTATTGTTTAAAAACAACCTATTGATAATGTCAGTGTACTTGTTTGTTATCAATTTCTTTGCCCCTCCCCCCCCCAAAAAAAAATAAATAAAATTCATCATTTCCGCTGTAAACTAAATGTTTTGACAAAATTTGTGTAAGTTTTACTATAACAGTTGCTATCGATTCATTTTGATAATTTGTAGGGCTTTTTTAAGATGGCAGATCCAGATGCTGACGTCACAGGAAAGATATTTGTCTTTGATTTCAACAAGCCCAACGATGCTCCTAAAGAAGTCAAAATAGAAAGTGACGTCATCAATAGATGGTTACCACTCGGAATCGATCTTTGGGAAAGTGGTTCTAAAGGTAGGGAGTGTATTATAAATAAATGTAGGCCTATTTCACTTTGAATGTCTGTCTGTCTGTATGTATGTATGTATGTATGAATGTATGTATGTATGTACAGTATGTGCATGTTTATATGTGTGTATGTATGCGTGTATGTGTACGTACGTATGTGTATGTACTCTCTTAAAAAAAGAGTGAAATTGTTCACACTTTAAAGAGTGAATGTACAAAAGGAGTGAATTTAAAGTGAATTTCGAGTGAATATGTGTGTTTTTCACTCACTCTGGAGTGACCTCAGGGATCACCGGAATCCCCGAGTTATCCCTGAGGTCACTCTAAAATGAGTGACAATCACACATGTTCACTTGAAATTCACTTGAAATTCACTCTTTAAAGTGTGAACAGTTTCGCTCAATTTTTAAGAGAATATGCATATGAATATTATGCTTATCATATGCATTTTACTTATTCATATAGCCCTATTCATTTATTTATTTTGCTATTTATTTATCTATTTATTTATGTATTTATGTATTCATTTATTTATTCATTTATTCATATATTTATCTTAGGTATTTAGGTAGGTAGGTAGGGTTATATACTTATTTATTAACCTATTTATAATTCTAAAATATAAGTGTTAATTCATATACATGTACGTGAGTATGATGCAGATAATATACGTGAAAATGAACGTAACGGTAAAACTGAGATAATCTAAAGACACTTTATAAATTATACAGTATTCCATTACAGCTGAAGTTCTCATTCGAGCATGAAACATAATAATAGTAAAGAAGAGCACCTGCATGCTGCCATTAAAATGTATTATACATTTATAACATCTATTAATTATAGAAAATCTATTTTCTTTTATTTTTCTTACAGACAAACCAAAACTAACACTTTTCGTCATCAACCGCTATCCTGGTGAAATTGCCGTCGATGTATTTGATTTTCAGTCGAAAAAAGGAGTGCCTATACTCCAACACAAGAAGAGAATTCGACACAAGAATATACGAAGGTAATAAAAGTGTTCACTTCACTCACAAAACAAATAAAATGAGTCGTTGTGTTTGTATATAGAAAACAAAGCCGCTGTTTGTTGCAAATACGTCATTGTTTTTCCAGACTGCGAATCAGAGTTGGTTTTCCCAATAACACAATTAACTAGCTAGTGTTCTGCTCAGAGAGCGCAAGTACCTCCGCCAAAGTTACAATTTCTCTCCCCCACCACCCGCCTAACTAGTGTAAATCATGTATACACTCTACGGCCTGAAGCTGTTGGGGGCGGTAGACCACTTTCGAAGAAGGACTACGACCCAAAAAATATACGACGCTCACTGAGCTTTTGTGTGGGACTTTCTTTTTGCGTTTTGCTTGACATCGTCCTCGATACGTAACCTATGACCTTGAAAATGGAACTTGGTATAACATTTTCCCTTTTGAAACGTGTAAAACTTTCATATATAATGTGTAAAACCGTGCCTGTTAGACTGTTAATAAACACACAAAGAGACAGACAGACATGTAATACCGATCACAAGACCAATGTTACAATTACAATGTTTTTAGAGTGTCACAACAGAGGTAGTAAAGGAGCTATAAGTTTCCCTCTCATTTTCAAAGATTTTCAAACCAATAATAATAAAAAAAATATGGGAATTCAGATTCATCTCGAGATACCAGGGTGATGAAAATGCTAATTCCAATTTCATATTCGGTCCACTAGTTTGACAAATTGTCTAACCTGTTTAATAGTTTTCTTACGCACAGTTCCGTCGCTTACAATTTCAATTCATTGGTCACAATCACTGAGCGCTTCAGCGCGAAGAAAATTTCGTCGTTTGCATTCAGCTTTGTAAGAATGTCATTTCGTTCCGTCTCCCTTTTCAATGTGAAAAGAAAATCCTTCGGGGTGATGGGGTGAAATGGATGTTATCATTATTCCTTGTCATATGTTTTTCATCGTATCATGACATAGTTGAGACAGGCATGATTACACAAACACCTGCGTGTACAGTCACATTTATTTATTCAGACACACAGACATTCACCAATCTATGCACGGTATAAACATACAAAACAAAAATATAATGACACACTAACATAAGCTAAACAAAAAGACACATTATAGCTTTATCAAACACATTGACACACATACATTCAGATGACAGGATTAATAGAGAAAACAAAATCGTTCGGATTTTTCAACTCAATCTCATAATGCTGCAGAGTCAATGATGGCATACAAAGTGAGAAGGGTTAATTTTTTTCAACGCAATATAAAATTTATGAAAATAGACATTGACATATTTTTGTTTTGCCTGATTCATTTTCAGACCCAACGACGTGGTTGCGGTGGATGAAAATCGTTTCTATGCGACGAACGATGGCTATTTACCGCCACCGTATGACCCGATCGAACTGTTGCTTACATTAGCAGTAGGGAATGTCGTCTACTTTGATGGATCGGAGGCCAGGGTCGTAGCTGATAGGGTGAAGTTAGCGAATGGAATCAACGTGTCTCCCAATAAAAAGTGAGATCATAATGATAATGAAGATGATAATTATAATAACAATGCTATGATGATGATGAAGAAGAGGATGATGATGATGATGAAGATGAGGATGAAGATGATAATTACGATGATGATGATGATGATGATGATGATGATGATGACGATGACGATGATGAAGATGATAATGACGATGAGAATGATGATGACGATGATGATGACGACGACGACGATGATGATGATATGATGAGGATGAGGATGATGATGATGATGATGATGATGATGAAACTTTAGTCATTCCTGTATATCTCTTCAGTGTCCATGCGTTTGGACGTTATTAGCCTATGACTTTAAATGTCATCCATATCATGCCACTGATAAAACAGAGCAAAAATGGAAACTGTATAAAATAGTTTCGACCATAATAGAAGAAACCAGGATTTTTTTTAATAGGGAAGTTCATGATGATGATGATGATAATAACGATGATGACGATGATGATGATGATGATGATGATGATGATGACGACGATGAGGAGGAGGAGGATATGAGAATGAGGATGATGATGATGACGACGACGATGACGATGATGATATGATGATGAGGATGATGATGATGGTGATGATAGCTTAAGTCATTCCTGTATCATATCACTTCAGTGTCCATGCGTTTGGACTTTTTAGCCAATGACTTTAAGTGTCATCCATATCATGCCACTGATAAAACAGAGGAAAAATGGAAACTGTATAAAATAGTTTCTACTATAATAGAAGTAACCAGGATTTTTTTTTAATAGGGAAGTTCTATGGTCCAAAGCGATATGGCAAGCAAAATGGGGGTCATCAAGTTGACAATCGCGATGTTCTCTCATTCTTTCTTTTCTGAAGGGGGTGCCTTTCGGAAAAGGGGGTGTTTTTTTAGGGGAAAGGGGTTGTGTTTTCCAGAAAAGGGGTGTTAAACATCCCCCATATACACAACAGTGGCTAAATGCCGAACAAGAACAAAACAAAAAGACGTGCATAAAACGTCGAAGAAGGGAAATAAACCCTAAAAGTCTCGTTAAAATGTCGAATATTAGACTAAGAATACACCCTTGTAAAAAAAAAGTCGAAAACTAGACTTAAACGTTATCTTTTTTCTGAAAGACATTGTCGACACCGTAGATCGGGAATTCGATCTTGATTTGATGTTTATTTCTGACACGCATAGTTACCTTCCCAGTGACGAGTATCCCCCCCCCCCCGACGAGGCAACATTATCATGTCGTCTCTGTCTTTCATGTTTACTGAGAAATGTTATTACCATTTTATAACACTTTGTCATTATTTGTACAGGTTCCTATATGTTTCAGCTGCTTCGGGAATGTCAGTAAACATCTACAAAATAAACTCGGATATGAGTTTAACTTTCGCTAAGGTAACACCTTAAAGACGCTATATAACACTGTGGAAGACCCGTTTAAAAAATTGTCGAACTTTGCTATCTGACATATCTGACAGTGTTTGAATGGACAAATAAACACCCTAGAACACAAAAGTTTGGACAGTTATGCTTTCACTAGTACAATAATGTGCAGATAAAAATTGGCACATTAATTTCCTATCAGGCGATAGGAAATTCTGCAACACAGCAGTCTATGGGGGAAAGCTGGAATGGTCTCTCAATGATTTTTACTTTTTTAAAGCACTTACTGATCGTTTTAAACTGCAATTTTTTCAGGGTTTCATTTTTAGACCATGTCAGAGATACTGGTATCATGGTGAATCATGCAGCTCAGATTTTATAAACTGAAAACACTGTTATACAGTGCCTTTAAAGACACAGGCTAACATTATGGAGCTTCAAATTAAAACATTGTCAAACTTTGCTATCTGAGCTACATAATTATAGTGTTTGAATGGACATATAAACACCCTAGTATACAAAAGTTTGGAAATTTATGCTGCCACTGGTAAGATATGAATGAATACACAATACATACTCGGGTCGAGTACAACATAGCCTAGATCTACACACAGTTAGTCTGTGGGAGCAAATTGGCAGGTGAATCTGGTCAACTTACGATTTTCATCTGTTTCAAGCACTAAATAATCATTTTGAAATACAATTTTTCAGGGCTTCATGTTTAGACCTTATCAAAGACACTGGTAGCATGGGGAATCATGTGGCTCAGATTTTTTTTAACTGGAAACAATGTTTTACAATGCCTTTTATCTGCTTTGCTGCTCTCCACCAAGGAGTAAAATTGTAAAATTATATCAATTTACCAAGAATCTGGTGATTCCACTCACAGGGGCGTCGATCCATTGTTTTTTCGGATTGGAAGGAAAACTGAGAAAAATGTCGGAAATTTTCGGCGCATTTCGCGCGCAAAATTGCAATATGTGATTTTGCGTGCAACATCGCACCGCCAAATGTAACATTAAAATGTACAGTTATGTGTGTTTAGTAGTATTTTATATTAACTTAAATGGTTTTGTAGTACATTGCATTGCTTTTAAAACTTATCTGTGCATTAAGTTTCATGAATTGTTCAAATGGTCAAAATTATTGGGGTGGGAGCAAAATTGATGTTTGCCCCCCCCCCCCCAATATTTTCATTGGGGAGATGACTGCCCCAGTCCCCCCCCCCCGCCTCCGATCGACACCCCTGTCCACTCACTTTTTTTACATACATTTCTGAAAAAAAGAAATCAGGAATAGGGGTAAAAATCGGCGTAAAAATTGACACAATTCTGTGTCGTAAAAATACTTGAGCCGAGACTAATTTGGTCATTCTCTGCTTGTGTCAAATCGGGGGGCACGGTCCTACCAAGATTTGCGCATAACGATCGATCAGGGCTCGTTTATGCAAGCAAACTTTAGCTGTGATTCTTGAGGTTGATGTAACATGTAACAGTGTAATTTCTTTCTTTAAACAGTCAATAAGACTCGAAACTCTGCCGGATAATATTGACGTGGACAAGACCAATGGCGACTTGTGGATTGGAACTAATAAGATGGCCTACACCTTTTTGCAACAAGGTGGAAAATACACTGGTGTCGGACAGGCGAGTATATAAGTGCATTTGCCAATTTGACAAATTTTACCTCCTGCTTTTCAAGTAAAAATGATGCGCTGGAAAGGTTTAAAGTGTGTGGTGTTTCCAAGCTTAATGGGTGCATTGTCATAACTGCAAGATGTATCTCCGGCTGAAATGGTTACGTTGACTGTTTCAGTTATCGGAGAATACAAGATTCAATGATCCTAATCGTGTGTCTGATAGACTTGTGTCAAAGATTGTGTCAGGGATTTGCAAGTCCATTACTCCCCTTCATTATCAATACCAAATGGTAGGTTAGTACTTGCAAATGGTGTGTTGACAGTTTGAGATCTATACGTCAAGAATTTGTTGTTTTATGAGAAAAACTAATAACGAAATGTTACCAGAATGTCGTTCTTTCCGTGAGTTTAAATTTTGCTCAAATTGCGAATCGCGGTTATGTGTACCGTCGCAAGACCAGCGGAGCACACTGATCGGTTAAAGGTATTGGCTAACATTTACCACAGTTAAAAAAATCTGAGCCACATGATTCCCCATGCTACCAGTGTCTTTGATGAGGTCTAAAAATGAAGCCCTGAAAAAAATTGTATTTCAAAATGATTATTTAGTGCTTTAAAAAAGTGAAAATCGTAAGTTGACCAGATTCACTTGCCCATTTCCTCCCATAGACGTACTGTGTGTACACCTAGGCTATTAAAACTCGCCCCGAGTTTTAATTGTTTATTCATGCATAACTTGCCATTGGTAGTGTAACTTTCCAAACTTTTGTATTCTAGGGTGTTTATTTGTCCATTTGAACACTACTATGTATCTCAGATATCAAAGTTTGACAATTTTTTAAATTGAAGCTCCACAATGTTAGCCTATCACTTTAACGGCTAAACTCCGCGCGACCTTCGGCTAACGGATGATCGGACAATTTTGGAACGGCCTGTGCACGTCGACGTCACTGTAAATTTTGAAGTTTAATTGTCCAGATTTTTACCAAAACTACGTATTCTACCCAAAGGTTCTATGACAGGTGTTTATTTACACTAATCTTCACATTGTGAACGATTTGAGCTGATTTCATTCATTTTACCGTTTTCTAACGTGCAAATCCCTTACTCTGTCTTTAAGGAAAATAATACTTTATTGTGAACCAATTGACATCAACTTAATACCATTGACTTTATGGTTATCAACGAGTACTAAGTGATTGTCCCTTTGGCTCTTGAAGGGCATTGACATGTTTGCGAGAAGAAAAAAAATGCCACAAGAACCAAATAGGTTGAAACATGTACTAATGTATACACCAGCTGGGGTGTATGTTTAGGTTGTAAGGGTATGTCTTGAATTGGTTACTTGCGGAGAAACAAGCATCTGTAGCGACTTAGTCATTCGCTCTTTCAAAGTTTCACTTGTGAAATATATTTTACCTCGGCTTTGCATATGTTACTTGCACAGTTTGTTGAACTGCAACCGGTTCTAACCAGTTCAGCACGTCTAGACACGCGACGTGATGTCGCAATAATTTTGCATTCGTTGTATAAATTTAGGACTAGCGTGTTAGCTCTAATCCAATCACTGTAATTTTTAATGCATAAATTATGTCTGTTTAACCAATCATCATTGTTAATTGTCGCGTGGACTTCTCAGTGGAAAATTTCCATTCCCCCGCGAATTTTATATCTACAAATGTTTTCATCATTCTCGTCACTCGCATACACCACCTTGCTTGAGTCAACATTGCTATCTTCTTGCACTGCATCAGCTAGCTGAGATGTTTCAACCCGGCAGTTGTTTTCTTCTCGTCATGAAGATTCGGCGTTATTACTTCGAAGCCCAAGCTTATTTACTGTAGCACAGATAGCCGATTCAACATCTTTTCGGCACCTCCCGGCACCTCTCAGCTGCCGCTGGTTTTTCAAATCTCACCTGTTCGGCGATTCACTGCCTCGAATATTGTTACCTATCGACATCAAATCTCCGGGCGACCCACTGTCCTGGCAAGCAACCGTCGATAGTCAGCAAATCAGTCACAATCTACATTCATTTTCTTCATTTTACAATCTATCATACGGTTATTTTATCCACCCGTGTCATAATTTCCTACACATGCATTATCCAGTATTGAATTAATATGGAGCACTGATAAAAGTTGATCCCATACAAAACTCGCAGCAAATTCGCATTTCACAATGAGTACTAATCATGAATGTTGAAGAAGTACTAAACATTTTGACCATGGAATTTATACAGCAGACGCCTTGAACAGTGTACTTAATTCTGGAGTATACCCAAAGTAAGCATTTCTTCCAATGCTGGTATTTCCCAGACGACATGGATATTATAACATACAAGTGTATTTTCATATGAACTACATGTATTTATGGTGGCAACTCTCATATTACTATCGTTTCTGAAAACACTCGGTTTCTCACAATTGGTAATATCATTCATCGGTTCTCTTCCTCCATTTTCATTTAAATTTGTATTTCGCAGGTCCTCCGAATCCAGTTGGATTCTGACCTGAATGCAACTATACGTGAAGTGCTGGCAGACAACACTGGTCTACTCAGAGGGAGCAGCATCGCAAATCGCTATGGCAACGCGATGTTGGTGGGAACTGTTGTAGACAAAGTTGCGTACTGTAGTCTGTTGGCCTATTAGAAAGACTGCTTCGGTGATGTATGCTTGCGAATTACCAAGAGATGAGCTATTCCATTAACCTGCTCCTTTTGAATGAACTTGATGGAAATCAGTTTGCATATGGGAACGATTTTTTCACCGGCGGTGCAGAGCTAGATATATATTTTCGCGGCCCCCCAAAAAATTTCGCGGCCAAAAGTTTTTTTCACATCCAAATTCGCGGCCAAATCAACAGCTGAAAAGTCGCTCAGTATGGGGGGGGGGGGTCGGCGGAAAATTTTCGCGGCCAAACCTTTTTTTTTCGCGGCCACAACATTTTTTCACGGCCAAATCAACAGCTGAAAGTCGCTCGCCTTCAATGGGGGGGGGCGACGCCGAGGAAAATTTTTCGCGCGCCAAAAATTCGTTTTCGCGCACAAACACTTTTTCACGCCAAATCAAAAACAGTCCTGAAAAGTCTGCCTCAGCGGCAAATTTGAAGAAAAAAAAGACATATTACCGTTTTTTTTGCACGGCGGGTGCTGAAAATTTCTTTCTGGGGGTGCTCAGCAACGCCCCAGCACCCCCGCTTCCCAGGCCATGTTTGCATATATTACTTATGCTTTTGTCGGACAAGCCTCGCGACAAGCTTTTCAATTTCAGGAACAACCTTTGTTTAAACAGTTATGAAATTTGAATTAATCTTACGAGAAGAACAGGCCTATTTTGATGGCTGGCCTCCCGGAAGCTTGCCTGACACAGCTAAAACATTTATGTATTCAATTGCATTTTATTATGAAAGTATAGAATGCAGATGAAAGAAATAGTTCATCACTCACTATAGAAAGAAAAAAGAATATTCAGTCAGTTGGAATACATTACCAAAGCGGTCTATTGTACGGCGAAATATCACGTTTTTCCCATAAATAATTTCAATCATCATATAACAAAACTGAGCAAAAATGACAGCATGTTATTTCATTAAATTACTCTTTTCGCAAATGGATCGAAACAATCTAATGCCGTAAGTCATTCGAACGAAGGTTTGATTTTGTTAGGTTGGGCGGGGGGGAAATAAAAATAAAATCAATTGTTACAAAAAGGTGTACATCATTGCAGAGGACACGTTTGTGTTTATTAATTTACTGCATTTGTTAAAGTGATAGGCTAACATTGTGGACCTTCAATTTAAAAAAATCAAACTTTGATAGCTGAGTTACATAGTAGTGTTCAAATGGACAAATAAACACCTAGGATACAAAAGTTTGGAAAGTTACACTGCCCAATAGCAAGTTATGCATGAATAAACAATTAAAACTCGGGCGAGTTTTAATAGCCTAGGTGTACGACACAGTATTCTATGGGAGGAAATGGGCAGTGAATCTGGTCAACTTACGATTTTTCCACTTTTATAAGCACTAACATAATCATTTTGAAATACAATTTTTCAGGGCTTCATTTAACAAACCTCTCACAGACACTGGTATCATGGGTAATCATGTGGCTCAGATTTTTTTAACTGTGGTAAATGTTAGCCAATACCTTTAATGTAATATCGTATTGTTGTGTATACAAATCCATTTTATATGTATTTGTTTTTGTAACAAAAGGACTAGAAATAAAGTGAAGTGAATTGACTTGAATTAACAAAAGTTCATAATTATGAATATTAATCGTCATGACAACAAAATAATAATTATAATACCCTCAACAGAGATTTATGGCACAAGGAATCTAAACATTGTATCGTGGTCATCATTTATGGCACATGCAGTTACCCAACTTTTAAAGTAGTATTTAGAAAAAAAAGTAATCATGCAATATGATATATCTCAGGAATCATATTTTCTATCATGTTTACTAGAAGGCGTTTTGAACAGATGTATTAAAATAAATACCGTTGGCTGAGATTTGTAAATTTGGCATTCAATGTGACTGATTTTGTTAGACAACTGACTTTGCAGACACTTTTGCATAAGTTTGACTAATTGAGAAGAGGGTTTTTAATCCAACGTACCAAAACGGCAAATGACTTCAATATTGTTTGTTGCTGCTCTATTTCAAAGTAAATATCGGATCATGACAAATATTTGAATTTATTAAGGTATGTTATTATCATTTCTGAAATAATGTAATTCTGTATTATTTCATTGTTATTTTTTCTTTGTATTTGTACAAACTGTCTTACTATTATTTCAGTGATGCTCTGTGTCGTTTTTATGTGCAGTTTTATTTTGTATTTTATGCCATGTAAAGCACAGAATGGAATCTCGTGTAAAAGAATTTCATCATACATGTATAATACAATGTAGCTTCATATGAAGCGATAATTTATATTTTTAATCAGTGCAGTACTGCTTAAGATGACATATAAGAAATTTACAACATGTCATTCAAAAATTGTGTGTGAAATATGTCTTCCGGATAGAAATAATAAACACTGATATTGTCTTGAAAATGCCATTGTCGTTGAAGCTGTTGTTATTGTTGTTTGTTGAGTGTATAAAATTAAGGTTTCCGTTAAAGTTATATATCTTTACGCTAATAAAAAATAGTGGACGTCTCTCTCATAAGATTTAAGAAAATAAGTTTTCTTTTTTTAAGGCTCCTCTTCGAAAGAGCTGGAGTCATTATTATATGGAGACATTCAATATGAGGAACCCTTCGTTAATATTTTGTAAACAAAATATCACTAAATTTCCATTTCTTATGCACAAATACACTTATTTCACATAAAATTATGTAACGAGGTGTCTGAACGTGGAGTACAGAAATATTCAGAGAAAATGAAAGTTTTGTATTATTTCGTTAACATAACAAGTAGAGGGTTGCTCGTATCATGCTCGTATAGAAAAATTATTGTGATTTTAAAATGGTCAACAAATATTACGTTTATCCACATTTGCCCGATATTTCTCAACCGATCATGAGTGAATTTCCCAAATTTTTCTCCTATTGAAAGCAACTTGCTATCAGCGTGAAAATTCTTTTTAAAAAGAGGAGGGGACGTGTAGTCCTTTAGGCCTACAAGCTGCGGCTCGGAGGTCATAGAATTAGAATATACCCAAATTATTACTTTGCATTTCTCATAAAAGAGAGTATATAATGCCCCATACCCGTGTGAGGCGTATTCATACAATACTTGGCGTATATCCTGGTATACGCGACCAAATGTTCGGCTTCTAGGAATAGATTGTCAAGAATCAACATTGAGAATGGGATTACCGGTTAAGAGTCTTCTGTTCTGCATTTTCATCGCAGTTCTAGTTGATCGACTCATTCGATTTGTGTAAGTAATACCCGAATACGGTGGTAAGTCAGTAATACGTTTTGATGTGATACAGCAGTTACAGTTTGAAACGTTAGTATTTAAATGGGTTCATTTATTGAGCCCTGTACAATTCAG
>JZLH01S0075436.1:605-13913 GCA_001188425.1 Eucidaris tribuloides | reverse complement strand
GTGGAAAAAACGGAACGAACAACTGTGATGGAACATGAGGGTGACTAAAAGCGTGGACCCGTCGAACTACCTGACGAATCGATGAGGAACCGGAACTTGAATAAACGGTTTGAGGAATGTGATGCAGAACACATACGGAGAAAGAGGCAGTCGGCAGAAAGGCTAGTACTGATCGTTTGAATCCAGCCACAAGTGGGTGATGGGAACGTCGTTTCTATATGGATGATACTAAAAAAATATGCAACATCTGTCGTATAAGAAGACGTCGGTTCTATGATTTAATTTAGTCATAGTTGAAATCTCTGACGTGCCATTTTGAAAGAAAATCAAGATCTGTTCTGGTAAGAGGTACTTTTTGCAAATCCTGGTACAGTTGATTGTAAAAGAAGTAATGTCTAGACTTGTAATAAAACGTTGCCAAAGGTGGCACCGGTTGAAGTCTTCTGCACAATAGAAATATCGAGCTTCTGAACACGGACAGATAATTATCCATGTTAAGCATATTTATGAAATATTTTGTAAAAAGTCAGCACAGTATGCCATGAGAAAGGCTTAATCTTGTCGCGTGCTGGGGTCCTCACAGTGCCCAAAGCCACAAAAGTGAATATGTTTGATATTGTTTTCGTCCATTGAGTCCTGGTCCAATCAATTTGTTCTTGCCTCATCTGAAGTAAGGATTACGCAGTCCAGAACTACTGTTGTAAAAAGTTTATCTTTGATTTTCTTTCTTATTTTAAAGTCAAGGACATAGAGTCTAAGTCGATAACGATTCTCGACCAGGCATGAATAACCAATTGCATTTTGCAAATGTACAAGGACAGGTTTGTGTGAAGGTGATCCAACTGTTTTTATAGTGGTAAGTTCAACTTAATTTCGTATACCATCAACACCTAGGCGAAAAGTCTTTTTGGCTCGTAGATTGGATTGCAACATTACTCTTGCGTTGTGTGTCAGGAGGTCTTTGCACTGTCCTATCATTATAAGCAATATTTAACTGTAGAAAAGATATTCTGCAATTGTCATAATGCCACCAGTGTTTAAATTTTCTTCCATATTTTTCATTGGATATCAGGAATTTCTACAGTTTGAAGAATCCCCCCAAAAAAGAGTCACAAAGTTTTTTATGAAAATATTCTCCTCCATTGATATTGGTACTGATACTGGCCCATAGAAATTGAGCAAAATAGATCTGAAAGACGTTGTCATATAAATTTTGAACGATCGATTAATGCAGACAGGCCTGAAAATATGACGCGCATTGATTTAGACATTATACTGATATAGCCGTATTACAAGAAAAACAATATCTGTTGAATGACGTTGATCATCTTTAGAGTGTAACTTGCAATGCATCTGATAGCCCGATCAGGTTCTGGAAGTATTTTACGTTAGCATGTATGTCATGTTCAATTGCAAGAAAAGCTTCTGTGTCAGACACTTGAAGAAGAATATGGACACACCCTGAAAAGTACTGGTCTAAGAAATTTGCAATTAAAA
Organism: Eucidaris tribuloides; assembly: GCA_001188425.1. Classification (NCBI taxonomy): domain Eukaryota; kingdom Metazoa; phylum Echinodermata; class Echinoidea; order Cidaroida; family Cidaridae; genus Eucidaris; species Eucidaris tribuloides. The sequence goes on along the minus strand of JZLH01S0075436.1, from coordinate 12,416 downwards.
ATTGCAACATTTTTGTGTTTCCAGGAAGCCATAAACATTCATTAATGTGATCATATTGTGATATGGCCAAGTTCAAACCTCCAAAATATACCCAAATTTTATTAATGATGTGCAGCTTAGATTTTCATCCATTTTTGCGCTTGATCCCCTGAAATTTTCCAAATACAGAAATCGGGGGGGGGGGGGTTGCAGTGATTTCGCCAGATTTTTTTGTGACATTATTGTCCCCCCCTTCCCCCCCCCCCCCCGCCGGAGGTTTTGCCACCTCCTAAGATTTAACATGTGTCTCTGCCCATGCCGCCGAGTTGAATACAGGCCATTTACCAATTGAATAGTCTTCTATCTGACAATACATGGATAAAAAGTGCCAATAATCTTGATTTCACCTTGTGATATAAATAAAAATGTACTTTTTAAACTTTAAATAAAAAGAGAGCAACTTTGTGCACGACATGAAACTCAACCTACATTAATCATTTGGAAGTTCCACAAAAAAGTAAGCTTTTGACATGTCACTTCAACTTGGTAGAAAAGTGCATACATGCAGAAGGAGACAAAATAATCTATTTAATTGTGGGGTTTTGAGGTCAATATGTCCTAAGTCCATATTTTGAAATTTCTAGTCTTGACTTCACAAGTTTCTGTACATATACTTCACGCCATACATAGGTTTTCTATTCCAGGCTTCATATAAAATAAGCTGTCAATATTCAGTTCTGACACTGTACTTTCATCAACTCAGCCGTTAGTTAATTACAACTTCTTCAGTGGTTAACCCAAACTAATATCAGAAATCAACCAATTAAATTGTCAAACTCAGTCGAATTTTTGAATTAGAGGACTTTCTCAGACTCCCGTTATAATTATTAACTTTCTCAGCCAGGTGTTTAACCCGAAAATTATTTCAAGAAATCCAACAATTAAATTTCACAAGTTGGAACGTTGATTACTGTACTGTTCATTAGACTCTCGTTGTTAATTTATTAACTTTCTTTACCAGGTTGTTGAACCCAAAATAATTAAAAATCTAACAATTAAAGTTGTCAATCAATTGGAATGTCTGATTAGTTGACACCTCATTAGACTTTCAATTGTTAATATATAGCTTTCTACGCACCATGTGATGACTGCATTAAAACTCAGAATCTACACATAATTAAGCCGCACAATGAATTTTCTGATATAGTTGACACTCATTAGACTGTTACGTTTGTAATATTAACTTTTTACACCAGGTGGATACCCAAATTAAACTGCAGAAATTACAGTTAAGCTTCTACAAATTGGAATGTCCATAGGCAGTTGATGTATTTTAGATGTTGTTCAAACTCATTAAACTTTTTTGAACAAGTAATATCCTAAAAAACAAGCAAAAATAGCTGGACTTAGACCCAAATGTATCAACTTTTCTTGGTGGTCATTTTATTCCATAATTGGTACAAATTAACTGGAACTGTTGTGTTTTCAGCTGTTTATTACATACACAATTCTGTTAAAAAAACGTAAATGAGCGGGTACAATTCACCAATGAACTGCTGGACAAATGTCCCGTTTCAACTCGTATGATGTTCGTTAATCTTAGAGGCAACCGAGGTTAATACACAATCCCCGGTTTTCTATCAACTGCTGATCCAACCCACTGTGTTTAAGCTTACACATGAACATGGATTTGTGTTCAATTTACCCCAGTTCCTGGTTATTTTGTGTTACAGCAAGACAAATGCCAGAAGTTCCTTGATAGTTGGTACACTGATCATGGAAAAATCTGACACACAAGGAGTTTTTCAGGTGTGTTTTAAAAAGAAATCATTTGAGACAAGGTGGGTCGGAATAGATGAAAAACTATCCCAGCCGATTCTAAGGTTGTTGACTGTGAAAATATGATTAACACTTGGGCTGGGCTGGGTGTTTTGGAGCTTGTGTGTCTAACCTTTCAAAATGGGTACGCTTTCAGAAAAACCCCAAATTCTGTCGAGATGAAACGACATTTATACTCATTTACTTAGTTCAGATCGTGTCTTCTATCTTACAATGAATATCAATTAGTAGGAAACTTCCAGTGACGTTTGGTCGATTACCATTAGAACTAGCGACCTGACGTCTCCCGGCGCACGCAAGTGTCCAATAGACGCAAAGTGTTAATGTCTACATCTTTTTTTGGGGGGGGGTAGAGCCCCACTATATTTATATTTTTGTGACTGTTTCTTGGCACCAAAAGGGTGGACGTCCTGTCTTTGAATCATTTATGGCTGCATATAAAACAAAAAAGTTGTAAATAATACTTAATAAGAAATGCATGCATATATACCACATTGACTGATTCACGTCAAAAAAATTTTGTATAAATAAATGATTTAAATGAATATATGTATGTATGTTTGTGATACATCGCTAGGCACAGTATAGTGCTGTATACTGACTGACTCGGTTTTAGTCCTTGATCCCTTAACCGCAACTCATGGGACAGGATTCAAATGACTTTTACATTTCTTCTCACAACTTATTCCTCATACTCTGACCTTTTGGCTTTAGGTCTAACAAGTTTTCTTTTCATTTATACATGTGAGTGGCTGTGCTGTGCGAGATATGGCACAAATTCACCTTTGCTGCACTGATACCTATTACTATGTTTTTCAAAAACATCTCTACGATAGCTTCAGGCAAATTTGGAGACAATTATATAATTTCTATTAATTAGATATTTCCATTTAAAACACTTGGTGAATTTACATTGAAGTTCCATGTGAGTAATCAACAATTAAAAATTTATGAAGATATGGCAACTTATTGGTCACTGGGGTTTCTGTTGCCAAAGTAGTGACTACATGTATCAAGGTGTTTCTGTTAACGGCCTGTTTGGCTACGGGACTCTGGACATGCCCTGTGTAAACTGTACCTATGGTTTTCAGAATCTTGGGAGGCAATGTAACATAACAACATAATATGAAATATCAGCCTGTGAGCCACGGCCCGCTGAAGCAGATTGAAGTAATCACAGTACTGAGTCTGAGCCTGCAGAGTAAATAAAAAATTGCCATTGCATTATCATTGGATCCTCAAGCCTGGCCCCACAGTCCCGAGTCCCTGAGTACCACTAATTTGACTTGAAGTTCCGAAATCGACTAGCCACAGTGCCTGGGAGCGCAGGGAATTGGCAACCCCAAACGTTTGTATAGAGGGGCCACAAGCATGCCAAGAAAATGGTGAAATTAGGTAAGGGATGTTCTAGGTACTTCACCTCTAAGTAGGGGGTGGTGGGTACTACCAGCACGCTACAAAATTCCAGTCAAGCAACCCGCACTTCAAACAATATCTCAAGGCCACCGGTGGATTCCAATTCTAATGACCCGAATATCTTGCACAAGATCAGACCCTATAGACTGGACCTTTATTTTGCTCTTGGGATGCTGGATCCTCAGACAACCTGGATCCACAAACAGTGCTCTAGGTCCTGTGATCCGATCTACTGACCCAATAGTTTGTACAAACAACATATTAGACCTGGACTGTATTTTACTTTGGAGCTGGGAGCTCTCAACTAAACCTAGGACCCAGTGTGACTGACTCTTTTACAGGCACTAAAGAACAGCAACTTGGCAGCAGAGGCGTACCTGAGGAGGGGCAAAAAGCCCCTTTTGTATGGAAATACTCCCCAGTTTAGAAATATTAAAATGGATGGTGTCGTCGAACCCAATAATCTTGAAAATCCTGTAGACTAGGGGATAGACCAATTTTTCCCATACACGTAATGGTCTGATAAACTCCGTATTATGAAAAAGGACTGGATAGACCAATTACTGTGAAGGTTGTGTAGACTATTATGGAAACACAACCGATAAACTATTGTTTCTATGAGCTTTTTGTTACTCGACTATCCTTTTTGATAAACACATATTGTCTACTGGAAGCCATCTGTAAATCAGTTATTTAATCATGGATTTATAGCAAGCACTTTAACGTTAATTCATTTAGGGCCTTTTGAATCGTCTTCTTCTGACCCATTCGATAATTCGGTCTATTTCGATCTCGGTCTTACGCGCTGGTAACCATTTGTATGTTCCTGTCTGCTCATTTAGATAAAAATAACTCGCTCTTGATCATACTTGGTATGCTCATGCTTAGATCTGGCAGTGTTGGCCAAGCTGGTTGTTCTAGCGATCGATTATGGCATTACAAGCTAAAAGAATGAATTTCATTGTCAACAAATTGTATAATTGTAAATGAATACTGCTTCTTTTATTGTCAGGTAGTGTCATTTATTCATATAGTATATGTTCTAAATTTGTAATTATAATAATTGATTAATCATAATATTATTTGCTTTTGTAATAAACCACACTAATGTAAACTATAAAAAATTATACTGTTGGAATAAGAAACAGAAAAGTGAGAGAATAATATATACAACAGCTGTTATATCTTGGGTATATGTAAATTAGTTTTCATTTATCATTGCTCTCAATAGAGATAAAGTATCATTACAAAGTCATTAAAGAATATATTATTTATATCCATTAATTTTAAAATACACAATTAACGCCCGAATTGACAATAATACTCTGGATATTATGTAATACAGATTATAGAAAAAATTCCCTTATTCAAAACAAATTTTTTTGATGCAATTGTGGTGACTACATCACATCATATCATCAGATATAATATAAAATACCAGTAACACCAACTCATAAAACTGGTAATTTTGTAAAATTACAATCATGAAACATTTAAACACAAGGACTACATATTGCTTGCATCACCTTTGGGCTGCTCTTTCTCATCGATGCACTTTACGATCAGCTGTTTGATCATTTTCGTGGCCTCCGAGGCCTCAGGGATGTAGATCCTGTCAATGCCGTACACGATGGTGTCGCCGTTGCTGTTGACACGACCATAACGGAACGTGATGAACTCCGAGCAACGCTTCTTCGACGTGATGCGCACGACGTCGGCTAACGAGCGCCTCGCCATGATATACGAGAATCCCTTCTTATTGGCTGCTTCTCGTAAGACGTAGAGATGAGTTGGAGTTACAAGAATGTGTCTTTTGAAAATAATGAAATGAAGAAAGATTTGATTTAGATAGCAAGCAGGATTATGTTATGATGGTTGTTACTAGAGCTGGGCCACCTCACAGTTGTAGGTCTCTGTAGCTAACAACAAGATTGGTAATTTATTTGATTTTCTCTTATTAGCTTGATTTAAATCAATAATCAATTTTTTTTATCTAAATCACTGATTTTATCCCCCCAAAAAACAACTACAACATGATTTTAATCAGCAATTTAAATCCCCAACCCTGGCTAACGGAAGTACATTAGGTGCACATGCACTCCACAACAACAAAAATATCCACTCTCCAAAACACAATATTCAAATGCTGTGGATTTACAACAAAATAAAAAAGGAAATGAAAAAAGCAAACTACATGTCTTTCATGACCATAACAAGTTACACCATCTTTCTTTCCTGTGATTGATTTTTTCTTTAATTTCTTTCGAATGTAAAACAAAGAAAATTAAATCAGGATTCAAGTCTAGCTTGAACATTCCACAAAGCGAGTATTACAACTACATGTACAAATATTATCTTCTTTCCCCCAAAACAACCAAAAAACAATTCACACAACTTACTTGCACCTATCATCTAAAACAAAGTTGAACACCTCCTTATCAAACCTTATCAAAGCACACAACATTGATGTATCAAAAAAATTAATCTCCTCCCATAAGCAATGTACACACTTCACAATATATAGAGCTACAATTAGGCCAAGAGAGGGAGCTGTTCAGATTTTACTTGCGTTCTGAAATGAGGAATGCTAGCAATTAATGTCAATGAAGGTAATGGGACAAACCATTACTTTTGAGGTGATCTGGATGTAGCTACCTTTCCGAAGCAAAGCTAAGGAAAGATAGCGTATACATTCGGATCGCCGAGAACGTGACAAGTTTATCTCATTGCCTGAAACCAAAAGGTGATTATCTGCTTTATATTCCATATTTGAAACCATTTAATTGCAGACTCTATACAAGAACAGGATATTTACTTCTCTACAAGAAAGAACGGTTAGGTAATGTTTATTTCTCTTGGCCAAGTGTTTGAGAAGTCAAAATTCATAGCATGCACAGCACTTAAATTTGCACATACTCAAAAATAGTGATACAGAGTTACTCTATTAAACGAAAAGATCAGTGAAACAAAAAAGATAGAACTACAACATCATTGCATCAATTCAAATGCAAACAAATTTTTCTTCACAAGTGATGGGCAAAACTATGATTAACTCTTGACCAATCCTACAGCCTCAGTGGAATATAATTAGAACAAGTTTTTGTACACGGCTAAAGTCTTTTAACCCTATTTTAACTGGACTATTTCAGACCAGGTTTTTACGGGGGGGGGTCAATTTGACACCCCCTTCAGATCTCCGCCGCTGTAAAGTAAAATGTTCAAAAAAAATATTTTTTCTATTTTTTAAGTAATTAATTATGCAAATAAGTGTATGAAATTTTGTTTTCGGCTATAACTCACTAAAAACAGCTAGTAGAATGCTAATTTTTGGTGAAGATATTCATTTTGACATTTCTAACAATTATCCACAAAAACATTTGCCGAATTGGAATTAATTTCTTATGTATTTTATTGTTTTGTGAATTTCTTATGTATTTCTTTGTTTTTTTGACCTTTTTTTTTCTATTGTTTTTTCGATGAATTTTGTCGGGGACACTTTTGCAATTATAAACAGCATAAAATTTAATTAATTAATTTGACCCCCCCTTCAGATCTCGGCCGCTGATCGCGCGATCGCCGCAAAAATTTGCATGCGCATAGAGCCGGATGTAAACTACATGACTGTAAAGTTAAATTTTCAAAAAATTTATTTGTTCTATTTTTTAAGTAATTAATTATGCAAATAAGTGTATGAAATTATGGTTTCGACCTATAACTCACTTACAATAGCTAGTAGAATAATAATTTTTGGTGAAAATATTCATTCTGACATTTCTCACAATTATCTACAAAAAAATTTGCCGAATTGGAATTAATTTCTTATGTACTTTATTGTTTTGTGAATTTCTTATGTATTTCTTTGTTTTTTCGACCTTTTGTTTTCTATTGTTTTTTTTATGAATTTTGTCGGGGACTCTTTTGCAATTATAAACAGCATAAAATTAATTCATTTGAACCAGTAAAAGCAAAAATAATCATACATTTATAATTTATGGCTGAAAACACAATTTCCATTGATTTTGTACACGAAATCACGTTTTCGAGCAATTTCGGGGTTGACATGCCTGTATAAAAAGTCGCGCAGCATCGTAACGGTACGTCCAATTTTCGCAAAAACGGTCTCAAAAGATGCGGAAGACTTGAAAGTAAAAAGTCGGCGCGGTGAAAAAATTTTGCGCAGCGGCATGGTCGCGAAATTCGTCGAGAGGGGGGGGGGTCAAATTGACCCCCCCTCCCCCCAGTTAATATAGGGTTAATGTGTCACTTGTCACAGTTTTGTGCCACAAACAGTATCTTTTCAAGAAGTGCCCAACATGTTAAGAGTTACATGTATGAGCCTTGTACACAGGTTTCTTTCGGAAAATGGCAATTCATAAATAGAACATCTTATTTCCCCCATTGAAAGTAATAATTTTGTTGAGTTGCAGGGAACCATTAGCTTTCTGGATCCATGGTTTTTGGTTGGCTGCTGTTCATGTTTGCATCTTATACCCCCCCCCTCCCCCGAAAAAAACGTCTGACTCACCCTGGGAATGTCTGTCCACTGTCCTTCACCTCCTGACAGTCAAATGCCTTCAGGATCTCTGGTTTCTTGAGCCACGTGTCGGTGCTGACCAGCTCTCTCCTCTCCTCATCCGATGACCCAGCTCCACCCAGGCTTTCTGCATTCAAATGAAAGAGAAATATGGCCGCACCTGTGATGTACAGACTTCTACTGCTTCATAACTCCCCCCCTCCAAAAAAAAAAGGAGAGCAATGGAATCTGTAACTGGAGGAACTTAACTACACCAGAGCTGCCAGTTTAGGAGAACTAAGATGCAATGTCTTGTACCAACCCCCCCCCCTTCCTGGAAGAAAAAGAGCTATTTCTCCCATCTTTGTGATCTCAGTGATTATCAGTGAAACAAGCCACCAAAATTGGCCCAACTTTGTCAAAAATGAACTAAACTAACAAGTACAGAGTACCAATATTCAAATAAAATTGATGACTAGTGGTTTCAAACATTAGTATTCGTTAAATGTGTTTAGAAGACACAAAACAAAGAATGCTATACATGAAGTTACACAAAAATCACAATATAAGCCTTTCTAAAACACAATTTCTTATAATGGTATAAAAAAGACATCTAGGGTTCTGCTAAGTGACAGTTCATTAGTACTTGTAGCATTGGCTTTAGGTCGAATGACGGCTAACAGCGACATAACGTACAGAAATAAACATGCAGCTTACCGTTTTCATCATCTTCATCACCAATACTAAAGACAGGCTGGACGTTGTTACTCCGATACCGTTTCCCAGTGTCTAGACTGCTAACATGCCTAGATTAAAAACAAGAAATACAGCAACCATATGACCTACTTGCTTCCAATAGGAATGCAAAATGTGTGGTCAATTTTCAATTCAATTATGGAAAAAAATAAAATTGCAAGACTGGATACACCCTACCTTCCCCAAATCAGCCACCAATTACCAAATTCAGAACCAATACTAATTTTGAAGTCTATCTCAACTTCCTGTATTATCAGTTTGTGTAAATGTGTTCATCATAACCCTATCAAAAATGTGTGACCGTAATGGAATTAAAGTTGACTGTTCATCAAGTATATAGGGTGCTTCACGCAAATCCTGCGGCTTTATTTGCACTAGCAAGATGTTAACCCTATTTTAACAGGGCTACATGTATTTCAGACCAGGTTTTTACTGGGGGGGACCCCCCCCCCTGAGATCTCGGCCGCCGATCCCGCGATCGCCACGAAAATTTGCGTGCGCATAGAGCCGGATGTAAACTACACAACTGTATAGTAAAATTTTCAAAAAAATTATTGTTTCTATTTTTTAAGTAATTAATTATGCAAATAAGTGTATGAAATTTTGCTTTTGGCTATAACTCACTAAAAACAGCTAGTAGAATGCTAATTTTTGGTGAAGATATTCATTTTGACATTTCTAACAATTGTGTACAAAAACATTTGCCGAATTGGAATTAATTTCATATGTATTTTATTGTTTTGTGAACTTCTTATGTATTTTATTGTTATGTGAATTTCTTAGTTATGTATTTCTTTGTTTTTTCGACCTTTTGTTTTCTATTGTTTTTTCGATGAAATTTGTTGGGGACACTTTTGCAATTATAAACAGCATAAAATTAATTCATTTCAACCAGTAAAAGCAAAAATAATCATACATTTATGATTTATGGCTGAAAACACAATTTCCATTGATTTTGTACACAAAATCACGTTTTTGAGCAATTTGGGGGTTGACATGCATGTATAAAAAGTCGCGCAGCGTCGTAACGGTATGTCCGATTTTCGCGAAAACAGTCTCAAAAGATGCGCAAGACTTGAAAGTAAAAAGTCGGCGATCGACGCGGTGAAAAAATTTTGCGCAGCGGCATGGTCGCAAAATTCGTCGGGGGGGGGTTCAAATTGACCCCCCCCAGTTAATATAGGGTTAATGGTATCATCTAACAAGAGCCCCAGGGGGCACGACGCTCACCTGAGGTCTCGCAAACTCTCTATGGTACCCATAAAAAACATCAGTTATACATATAGTTGCAGGGTGCTGTGGCGAGATTGGTAAGGCACGTGCCTGATAATCTAGAGGTCTCGAATTCGAGCCCAACGCCCGCCCGGCATTAATGTCCTTCAGCAAGACATTTCTAATCTGCTTTGCTGCTCTCGACCCAGGAGTATAAATGGGTAGCTGGTAGGGTGAGAATGACTTGGTTTGTCTGGCTTGATGCACCTTCTTGGCAGCTCAGCTAGGAATACTCCCAGAGAGTGGAAATGGTGCACATCTGTGTGCAGGTTAGTACTGGATCCCTGCGACCAGGGTAATAATATCCAAGCGCATTGAGACTGAGATAATCGGTGATTATGTGCTATAGAAGAAATGGACTATTATTTTGGCCGTTGGAGTCTGATATCTAGGCATCAACATAGTAGGCTAGTAGATCTACTGAAATACCCACCACTAATTGCAACAGAAACCATTCCAAGTTTTTATGGCTCAAAATATGGTTTAAAACAACATACTAAAAATCACGGAAAATCGGAGCTGTGGAACATGCCCATTTTCCAAGATGGCCGCCAAGATGGCCGCCATGTTGATGAAAGTTCAAGTTTTCAGGATAAAATTTGTTTGGAACATCCAATTCCCATAAACTTGGTGCCATTTAAAAGTAAATTAAATTTCCTACAATTTGATACCACATTTGATAGGTATTAGGGTGACTTTCATGATGATTTTAGGTGAAAAACCTTATTTTTTGACATTTTTTCCAAAAAATCGAAAATATCAGAAACACGTTTTTCTCATAAATCTACAGTTTATTTACCAAATGATGTCATACTTTTCTAGAATTTGCCCAAATATATGAACAACACTTTGTGAAAACTGGAAGTTGATTCTTATTTTTAATCAAAAGTTATAAGGTCGCAAACTTGACAATTCGGTAGTCACTATAGGAGCATTTTTGCCGTTACATACGTTATGTGCATAGTATTTCCATAGACTACACGTGCTATGAGTGTGTATATTAGGTGCATAGTATTTCCATAGACTACAGGTGATATGAGTGTGTATATTGAGTCCTTGTATCGTCGCAAAACCATGTGATGAAAACCATTAATTTCTTAAAATGAAATTGAAAGTTTTAAAATATCCTGTTGTCATGGTAACTATAGCTATAACGCAGCTTATGTTGTCATGGCAACCACATGTGGAGTATGCTATATATTTGAATTTGAATTTGAATTTGAATTTTATTATCCACATTTCCTCCATTAAATAAGCATACAGAATATTACAATTTACAAACAACATATTATAGATTAAAACAATACAAAACAAAAATGACAAAAAAATCAAAACCGATGGACTTAGCCAAATAAATGTAAATGTGGCGAACATAATAAAGTTTTTACAAAAAACTTATAAAACGATGATCCCCTGAGAAGAAAAAGATTACAAGTAAGTCTTACAAGAGACGAAAAGACAAGGCTCAAGCATTCTGCTTGCATTAAGTTAATTAGTTCAAGGTGCACATATATGCGCAAAAAAAAAATGCATAATATAATTACCGTGGTATCTTATGCGAATATTTACATTATACATACACATCATGGCTTTATCAATACAAGCTTTGTTTAACAATAGCTTTTTTCAATTTTCTTCTAAAATTTTGTTAACGATTTAGCCCAACTTTTCAAATGTTGGTGGCTAATAGTCATTCGCATATACAATGGTCCTTTACAGAGACTTAATGCCTCAATTCTAGCTAGAAGGCGATGTGCTGCCATACTTACACGATACAATCAAATATTATTTTGTGTATCTATTATAATTATGTACATTTAACATTCTGCTGAAAAACGAATCGAAGATGAATTTTAGGCTAATAATTCTGTGTGTCGCCCGTATTAAATACATGCAAATATACACTACCGGCTCTATAATATATATAATTCATAAATCGGCCAAAATTCTATAATTATGAAATTAAACCGGTGAGAGTGTGAAAGCATATTTGCCTATGCAGTATTTATTCTTACTATTCTTTTTGTATTGTGAAT
>JZLH01S0075430.1:44279-55308 GCA_001188425.1 Eucidaris tribuloides | reverse complement strand
TAAGTCATAATATTTCATACAGTCCACCATGTAATGTTCTTCATCCCCTACTTCCTGGTTACATTAAGTGCATATTCTGAGGTATTGTGAGGTGTAATGGTACTTTATCAAATGGCTGTTTGTTGAAACTGTATGCCAGGTGTTCTTTTTTTCTGTAAGATGAAGGGTGTTCATGAGTAAGAGGAGATAAAAAACATTTAATTCAATTCAAGTCAGTCTTATTTCAATCATAAAAAAGTACAAAGTGAAAATCGCAAACAAACGTTACAAATGAAACATTATGTTAAACTACGACAAGGAGGAACATCTTCTGAATATTCCATATATACTTTGTGTACATATATTTTCGCCATTGTGCTTCAAGACAGGAAATCGCAAGGGCTTATTTTCGCGAGTTTATTGCATTTGCATTGAATTAGTACAGGTATATCAGGAAGTAAAAATTTTCTCGTTTGCTTAGTCGTGAAATTTGCAAAAGTAAAACCACTGTGAAATATTCTGCGTATACAAGATATCTGATAATGGAAATGCTTGTGATTCACATTAACCTTTAGGATCTGCAAGCTCAGGACCGTGCCCACCGCATCGGTCAGCAGAACGAGGTGCGTGTCCTGCGTCTGATGACTGTCCAGAGCGTGGAGGAGAAGATTCTGGCTGCGGCCAAGTGGAAGATGAGCATGGACAGCAAGGTCATCCAGGCTGGCATGTTTGACCAGAAGTCCACAAACTCCGAGAGGAGGGCCTACCTAAGGAAGCTGCTGGAGAGAGATGCTGACCAGGATGAAGTAAGTTTACCTTTGATCATTTAAAGACCGTGTCCATTATTTACACAGCCCAAATTCAACTAAAATAATTTATAATGTAAAGATCCACATAACCGTTCACCTTACAGAAAAGCTTCAGGGCTGAAAAGCAAGGTTTTGTGAATATAAGCACTGAGGAAATTCAAACAGAAAGTGATAAGATGATGTGGCGATGTGTCGAAAGAAAAATGCTGATTACTTCTCTAAGAGAAACAAACATAATGTTTACTTCTGTAAGGCTATATAAATACGTAAAGTAATGTTAAATTGCAGTGTCACCGGTGGAGTGTCTAATAGGCCATTGATAGTCAAAGCGCAAAGCACTTTTATTTTGTGCGTACTCGACAGATTTTGATATTGCATTGGGATTCTGTGGACTGAAGAGATGATAGAAGCACACATATACTATCACAATCGAATGCAACGCAGATTTCTTTTTATATGATTCATGGGCAAAACTACACTTATCACATTATTTACTCTTGACTTATCCTATAGCAATATTCTAAATATGTTGAATATAATTACAAATAATTACACAGGCTTCCTAAACTGATTTTTGCTTTCAGGATGAAAATGAAGTCCCCGACGACGAGACAGTCAACCAGATGATTGCACGTACCGAGGAGGAATTTGAAATCTACCAGCGCATGGACATCGAGCGGCGCCGCAACGAGGCTCGGGACCCCAACCGCAAGCCGCGGCTGATGGAGGTGGACGAGCTGCCCAGCTGGCTGGTCAAGGACGAAAAGGACGTGGAGAGGCTGACGTTTGAAGAGGAGGAGGAGAAGCTGTTTGGTCGCGGCTCGAGGCAGAGGAAGGACGTTGACTACAGCGACACGCTGACTGAGAAGGAATGGCTGAGGGTGAGAATATTATATTCTTGTATTATTTTATATGATATGATATGATATGATATGATATGATATGATATGATATGATATGATATGATATTAAAATGGACCACTATTGTTTTCCTCCTTCAGTCTGTACCTTCTGTCACTGTGTAAATTCATAATTGGTAAATAATCTGTCTTTTAGACTAGGTCTCTTCAAATGCGTTTTTTTGGGGGGGGGGTAGGGGGAAATAATTTCTTTGTAGTCAAATTGGACCTTGACTGTGGTGAATAGACCAGCTTAGGATTTTACGCATGCATTTCAAACAAAGATTGTCCCTAACAATCTGAGAGCTTGCCCAAGGCTTGCCCCACATTGCAACAACTAACATAAACAAATTGCATTTTTAGCATTGAAACGTTTTCAATAGAAACTGGTTTATGGAAAAGCTTGTTAATACCCCTCAAGGAAGAAAAATCCATAAATTTGAATATGGTTAGTAAACATTGCGTAAATTCATAATTGGTGAATAATTTTTCTTTTAGACTAATCCTCATTGATTGTGTTTTTGTTTTTGTTTTGTTTTTTGGTGGGGTGGAGGGGCAAATCTTCTTTTTGGTCAAATTGGGCCCCCAATAGCAGTGCATTCAAGCAGACTGACAAAACGAGGGAACATTTTTTCTTTCAGGCAATCGAAGACGGAAATCTGGAGGAGATCGAGGAGATCAAGAAGCAGAAGAAACGTCGCACGAAGCGCAAACGAGACGACGATGAGGACGAAGAGCAGGAGATGCAGGAGGTGGAGGTGGAGAAGCCCAAGAAGCGTAGAGGGCGCCCTCCAGCTGAAAAGCCGTCGCCGAATCCACCGATCCTGACCAAGCAGATGAAGAAGCTGGTGGAGGTCATGTCCAAGTACAAGGATAAGTGAGTTGAAATTCGTCATAACTCTACTGTGGTGTGAAAAAAAGATAAATATTTAGCTTTTCTTGCTTTCATGCAGAAATTCATACTTTTCCCTAATTTTTCCTACTTTTTTGGTCAAAAATAAAAATAAAAGTGGGGGGGGGGACTTGTCAAAAGGAAGCAACTGACACACCCCTTACTTCTGAGTTAATTAGAAAGACCCTGATTATGAAACCCATCATCTTTGCCAAAAATTTGATAGAAATAGTTCTAGTGAGTATCAAGGAAAACTACTCAAAAAAGCCCACATTTGTTTTTATGTTTCTCTACTTTTCCCCTACTTTTTATCAGAGATTCTGTTCGTACTGTTTTCTCTACTTTTTACATTGTCCAACTTGGAAAGCCTGCATTGATGAATCTCACTTCATTCATATCTGTTTCGCCCTCCTACCCCCATTATGTGTCTGCAGCACCGGCCGACCCCTGGCCCACCCCTTCCTACAGCTGCCCCCCAAGCGTGTGCTGCCCGACTACTACGAGCTCATCTGCAAGCCCATGGACCTGAAGAAGCTGAGAGACCGCATCCGGCAGCACAAGTACCGATGCCTGGATGATCTGGAGCGTGACGTTGTTCTCATGTTCCAGAATGCTCAGACCTACAACTTGGAAGGCTCTCAGGTATGGGAACTGATTTTGGGTTTGTTTACTTGTTTGCTTGTTTTGTTTGGGATTGGATTAGGATTAGGGTAAACACTATTACTGATGACTGGATGATCTAGAGCGTGACGTTCTCATGTTCCAGAATACCCAGACCTGCAACTGGGAAGGGTCTCGGGTACGGGAACCAAGTTTTTGGTTTGTTTGTTTACTTGTTTGCTTGATCATTTGGGGATTTGGATTAGGGTTAGGGTAAGCACAAGTACTGATACCTGCATGATCTGGAGTATTACGTCATTCTTATGTTCCAGAATGCCCAGACCTACAACCTGAAAGGGTCTCGGGTACGGGAACTGAGTTTTTGGTTTGTTTACTTGTTTGTTTGTTCATGTGGGGGGCTGGATTAGGGTTAGGGTGAGTACTGATATCTGGATGATCTGGAGTATTATGTCATTCTCTTGTTCCAGAATGCTCATATCTACAATCTGGAAGGGTCTCAATTATTCAATTTTCAAGTAATTTCAATTTCAATTGATTCATTTCATGAAAATAACAATATTTACAACAAACAAAATGTGAAGGGGAATTCACAAAGAAAGCAAGTTGCTCGATTGCACCGTGATCCCCCAAATTATACAGGATAAAACCAAAATAAACTACACACAATTACAATGATCAATGAAATTGAAGGGGAAAGTAAAAGGCATAGGAACTGAGTTTTTGGTTTGTTTGTTTACTTGTGTGCTTGTTTGTTTTGGGGGTTGGGGAAAAAGCTGTTGTGATTTCATGTAACAATTTTTTTTTTTTGGGGGGGGGGTAGGGGCGTGGACGAAAACACTGAAGGCGTCCCCTGAGGATTTATTGTTGAAAAGTGGAAAGTGTTAATTAGAAATAAATCTCCTATCCATCCCCCTGCATTAATGAAGTTTAAAAATTTAATTCCATCACATTTATATCCTGTTTGTAGTCTCCAGTGGGTTTAAAAATGCTATTTTTGTTTCATCCCTCAGATATACGATGACATCGCATCGTTGTTACCACTCAGCTGTTCACCAATGCCCGCAAGTGCTTGGAACAGACTGGAAGACTGCCACCCCAACTGGGAGGGGATTCGGATAGTGACAGTGACGATGATGATGACAGTGAATGTAAGTCGACATGAATGTTCTTAACTTACATCCATTGTTGTTGTATCTAGACTGTTTCGTTGCTAGTGCATGCTGATATGTAATTACAGTCAACTTCGTCCAAGTCGAATCTCTGGGGACCCCACAAATCACTTTGACTTAGACGAAATTCGAGTTACAGTTTTTACACAATTTTATGTCAGAGTCAAAGATATAGGGAAATGGAGGCTAAAAGTTTCATGATTGTACCAGTGCAGGGGAAAATGAGAAATGCGGGTAGGGAATGGGAAATTCATTACATCTTTACTGTCAAGCTGACAATCAGAGATCAAAAGGTCAATCCATTAACACCCTCAAGAATTACACTTGTGGCCACTTCGACCTAGGAAAATGATTATCATGTGTTCGGTCCCACTGGGACTGTAAAATATGTTGGAGGAAGGTGAAATTCAAGTTAAAAATTTGACTTTAAAGGAATAGTTCCTGTTGAAAAAACACAAAGCAAATTGGGTCTGTCAAAAACATTCAAGATAATAACTTGAGGCAATAATTCGACTTGTGCTATGTCGAGTGATGCAAAGACTTTATTATAAGTTCCGTGTATGGTCTTCTCGTTTGGCATTTGTTCTGTAGTTGAACATAAAATAATGGACGCTGTATATCATTCATTATAACTGCTTGAAAATTTACAGTTACACAGACCAAAACCTGTTCGGTTCACAATGTCTCAAGCCCCTAAATAAGGTATGAGGTTTTTTGCATTCCCTGTCAAACTTTCTTTATAATTTGCATATTTTATCATCTCACCAGTCCAGCTTTTACCTTGAAAATAAGAATGTGAAGACATAATGAAAATGTCTGTGAAAAGAATTTCATCTGTTTACAACTTGTGTCCATGACTTGCACACCCTACAATGATTGTATTATTTGATTCACATAAATCTTCACCCTTCACAAAAACTTGGGACTGAAATGTCAGGTTTCATTGAAATAAGCACTGATAAAATTGAACTAGAATGCACCGACGTAACATGGCAGTCGTCACTCACTGAATTTGAATTTTACAAAACCGATAAAAAAGTCTGCCTGCCAAAGATGACTTGTGTGTCATGTAGTGAAAAGTGAATACCTGCTGATCTAAGCTACTTGGTCAAATATTCATGCCAGTGCATTTGGACGATTTGTCAAGCAATCTTTGTTACAGTTGGACTCTGCCATATTCAGAATCATATTTCATAAATTTTACATTGTATGAATCCCATATTTTGCACACTTTATTTTTATGTATTTTCTTTAGTTGGATCAAATCTGAGGAAAAACGTTTTGCTGTGCATATCAAAAATACAATCTGTAATGGTATGTTTACATTATGTTCCCGGCTGCCATGGCACTCACATTTCAGGCCACTGTGGACAAAACGGGATGGATGTGAGACAACGCGGAGGGATGGTGTGAGCAAATGTGACAGACCTAACAAAACTTGAATACAAAGAACAAAAATGGCAAAATCCTATGGCAAACTACATTTCGGGCAAACGGGGCTGATATGGCCTCCGGGATCATAGTGTAATTAACAGCAAGTTTGTACGTACCTTTGTGGTAACATAATTATATCTCTTTACAATCTTTGTGCAGCACGTTCATCCTCTGTGAAAGTGAAGATCAAGATCGGCAAGGGCAAGGGAGAAGATAAGGGTAAGAAGCCCATCAAGAGAGGAAGACCGCCACGCAAGGCTGTGGTCAGCGACGATGATGATGACGACGACGACGAAAAGTCTGATCAAGATAGTGCACAGCAGTCAGATGATGTAAGATGATTATGTTTGATATTGGCTTGTCTTTATCAATTTATCATTTATTTATTTTAGGGGTGAAAATACAGTTCACTCTGCATAAGTCAAGTCTGTGGGTACTGGAGAAATAGCTTGAAATTAGGCAAAATGTGACTTGAGAGGGTGAAAACAAGGAGTAAAGGCCAGGATTGGGCCTTTGACTTAGGTAATTGTTTGACTTATCCAAATTCGTCTTATGCAAAATCAACTGTAAAATAAAATTAGGGGAGCTACTAAGTAAAATTTGTGACGTCACACGCGGGCAGTTCCCCCATTGTCATATAATGTAAATTCCATAATGTGCCATTTTCTCAGAAAATTTAAAATGATGTTACCTATGCACTCAATATATAATTAAAAACTATTTCATACATGCTTCTATGAAAAAAAAGAACAATCAATTATCATGAACCAATAAAAGTGGCAATTTATCAAATTAATATTACATAACATAATGGGGAGCTACTCGTAAGTGACGTCACAAAATTAACTCTTTGTGTGCGGGACCATGAATCCCCTGCATGCGGACTTTTTTTCAAGAGCGCTCAGTAACAGGAAAGGAAATTGAATGACTGACTTCGACTAGCTATAACTTTTCACAACATCGTTTTTAGGAAAAATGTTGTGCAGCAAAGTTGAAGTACATTTTGCAGACCTTTTGATTGCATAAAGGCTATTTGGAAATATACATCTGGATTTTGTAAAGTAATGCCTAATTGCAACCAATATACATGAAGTTCTAAGCGTCCAGCTTGATAATATACGACTCCATTCAAATAATACAAGATGGTAAACCCCAAGCTGCACATAGAAACCTGATTTGTCACTACTTAGAGATGAGTCACCAAAGGTCAATGAATAGAGATAATGAAGCGATTATCAGTGAAAAGCGCATTTTATTGTAATTGACTTTGAGTGTTCTTTTCAAAATTCACTTCCGTCTAATCCAACGTTCTTTTGTATTACGGGGCCTTGATTGTATTTATCAATTTTTATGGTTCTTTTAGAATCTTACATAATACCCTGTACTTGAGGAATGTAAACAATACAAACCGAGTACCGCTACCATCGGGAAAATCAGTATAAATCGGGTGAATACAATCATTTCTACGTTTGAGCGTGAAATGCGAATCCCGCACGCTGCAGGGAGTGCATGGGTGGGAATACCGCGTGTAAAGAGTTAAAACTTTGAAAGTTCATAACTCCGTTATTCTTTCGTGAATTTTCGCCAAACTTTCATCCATATGTTTCTCTCATTGTTTTACTTTTATTAAAGCCAACTTGACATCAGGGTGGACCTTGCCTTTAAGGTTGCTGCTGTTAAAAATTTCACAAACAGTTCCTCATTGTCCACACAGATCCTATCAGTCTGATTACACACTCTAGCCAATGTGTTTCATATGTACTTAAAGCCCAAATGTAGTTTTGATCAATCAGACAACTTTTCAGTCAACTTTTCACAAAAATTGTCATCCCACACATCAGAAACATCATGAAACCTACTGAAAATAATTTGGAGTGACAAATTGTGATGTTTAAATTATCAAAGATCTTGTTGCGGTATGTACATTACCTGTGTGAAATGTCGTGGGTCCCCCCCCCCCAAAAAAAAAAAAAAATACAGAAAACAACATCAAAGCTAGTGCAATTTTATAGACGATTTATTAATAGAAATTGCTACACACATTACCTCCATACATCCCCCTCCCCAACATTTTGATACCAAGTTGTGTACTTTATTGTTGATGATATGAATGAATAAGAAATATGTATTGATTTGTATATTAATTTCTGTATGTAATGTATATACTTTATTTATTTTATTTTTTAAATTTGACAGGACGATTCAGATAGCGATGACAACACTCCGGAAACATCCCGGGCATCATCTAGAGGGGCATCCCCCGCACCGGGAAAGAAGCGTTGAGTGTAAAACTAAACTGTGTTTTGTATAATAGAGTAGTTACGTAAGCAGTACCATGGCAAGAATTTTGAAAGTGACATGAAGCACGGAAGGATGAACTCTCTTATATTATCTCATATATTTTTGGGGTACATTCCCATGAAAAAAAGTATTTGTGGTTGGATAATCATCAACAGTATTGGATTGTCATTTAAAACGAGATATTGATATCAGTTGTGTATTGTTTATGGATTTGTGTAACCATCTGTTATGTATTTCATACTAGTAGTGTTGTTAATATATAGCATTTTCAGTTTATTGTATCTCTTAGTGTTATTTTGTACAGATTGTAATTTTATCTTTGCTTTCATTAAGGCTGGTATTTGCCATATATTTACGACTTCAGATATTTCAAAGGCTCACACGTGACAGCAATCTTGTGAGTGAATAAACTTGTGCGAGGTAAATTTACCATGCATAATTTACTATGTTTCTCAACTGAGTGCATATTTTGTTAGCATCTAATTGTAATCATGGATGCATTCACAAAATTTGCCAGAATTTAACCACATGAAGTATATAGCACGTACTGAACATGTTATGTCGTAACTTATGTCCTAAGCAGGGGCAAAAAGACAAAAAACAAAAACAGTTTCCTTTAGTTTGTATTAAACAGTATAATTGATGATACAGTGTATCATAACCTACTGTGAATACAAGTTTAATTTTTTGTGTGCAACTATAAAATGTATGTGTGAAAGTCCTAATTATATGCAGAATTTCTAGATCAATGCTAATATATGAGAGTGGTTATGTTTTAATGTAATCAAGAAATAACTTATTCGGGCATAAAAAAAATCAATGAATTAGACGGCATGATTGTGATATTTAATGTGGTGAAGGGCTATTTAACATGAAAATAGTAACAGTCAAATAAGGATTCAAGTATGTTTATCATATTGTCTTGCATACATTCCATTTTTCACTTAGAATCTCCATAATTTTGATCCAATCATTATAATTACTTGACACATGAAAGGGCAGTGACATGATTGGGAGAAATCCTTTTTTGGGATAAAACTACTCTAGGATCAAGTACACTGGTCAAGGCTTTTGCTGTCTAAATTTCATGGTCAAATGTTAATTACATTTTAAACAATCATCATCAGTACTCAATGTGACAGGCAAATTTGTTGTGCCGCTTGGTATGGGATGAATTCCTATCAGGGCACCATAATAATTCAATACTGTCACTAATGCTTGTAACATTTTAAGACAAATTCTTCCATCCTAGGAGATACTCCAGCTGTGTATGACATTGGTATAATATTTCACCAGTTTGGTTCTTGAGCATGGTTTTGCCTTCTCCATATCTTGTCATTGCTATAACTAATTCTTTAGGCTCTTAAATTGTGACAATTCTAAACAACTAAAACAAAATAAGTTCCCACTTTTGTTAAAAATTTCATAACTTTTTAACGAAATAGTTTTGAGCAGAGTAATTGGCGAGTTTTCTGCACTCACTTGACTAAACTCTTGTGAAAATGGATTGATGCCGTCAAGTCCATGCAAGAGTGAGCACGTAATAAAGAGCAAAATGTCATTTTAAATAGTCCCAAGGGTCATTTTGGAAGATTTGTGATCAGCGAATTTGACAAATTCTTTTCTATTGATGCTTAAACGATATTTTAATGTATCAGTATCGTTTGAACCCCCCTAACAATTCTTTGTGGCACTTTCGCCTATTTACGCTTCAGTGAGGCTCAATTAACAATTTCGATCCATGCTTCAATTTTGAATGTAAAAATCATTAATTTATTGGAAAATTGAAATCCAATATTTTTTCAGCAAAGTGTAGTCTTTACACGTTGTATGGACCATAAGAGTTGTAACCATGTCAGGGTCAGTGGAGCCCTTTATAAATTACCACGCCAAAATACCCATTATTTTGGCATAAAGATGACCTCCTGTGACGTTTGAAAGTGACATTTTTGCCTTTAATTCATGCTGCACTGCAATGCATGGCTTGACGCGAAAATCTTATTTTCCACAGCAGAGGTTGGGCGAGAGGAGTCGTGGAAATGTTCCTGCCAAGTTATTTGGCTAAAACTTATTTCATTAAAAAGTTATGGTATTTTTAAAAAGGGGGAACTTACTTTTTGTGTAGTGTTTATTTTGAATTCATGGCAGTAGTATTATGAGTTATGCCATTTACTGAGCAAAACATTTCACAGATCGGAAATGTGAAAATCTACATCCCCGTAGCCAAGCAAGACTCAAGTCAATTGATAGCTCTGAATGTTTAAAGCAACCTTACTATTTAGTTGGTTATTGTATTGAATGCATGAAGGATTGCCCAATGGAGAAAGGGTAAATATTTAAAATGGGAATCCCTTTCGAGATTGTGTTTTTTTCACATTAAGAAAACAAAAGCTATTGTTTACAAATTCCTGTGACTTCTATTTCTGAATTGATTAATCTATATCTAGTATGTGAAAATAATTTATACAAAGATTGTGTTCCATATTTGGCAAACACATACATATTTACTCTGTAAAATTTTCTCTGATTTTGACAAAAAACCAAAAGAAGTATGTTTTCATTAGAAGTTATTAGATGTGTAATATTTTCTCACACATATTCATAAGATTATGAAATTTGTGAATATCCATTACTTGTGCATATACACTTTGAAGCAAAAGTAGCACATTGCTTTGATAACTAGGCTATGGTAGAGTATTTTCAGTGAAGTTCACAAATCACAATAGTACATACACAATTTCAAGTAATATACTTTTAACAGACCATAAAGTGATATGATCATAAAATTTGGCATTTAAATGATTGTCACTATTCAACTTTATGTTGCCATGAAGTAAAAGAGTAATTTTGCTTTTTATTGTAAAGAATTTGCACATGCTCTCATTTAAGGAAGTTTGCAGATCTTGCAAATTGTATCAGGTAATT